>JAGPOW010002014.1:49639-66352 GCA_030014935.1 Caiman crocodilus | reverse complement strand
CTTCACATAGCTTGAGCTCACCAGAGGGGATCCCACTGCTAACTGCAGCAGCCACTTTGCCCCCACATTACCCCCCCTTCCTAACCCAACTGCTCTCAGCTCCCTTAATAACTGTCACCTCTTCCTACCCCAAGGGGCCTTCCTTCAACCCCCAGCAATGGCCTCTTCCTCCGAGCCCCAGCACTGCACCCCCTGATCCCCCTTCTGCCCCAACAGCTCCCTCTTCCTCCCCCAGCACTTTCCTCCTCCTCCTCCTCCTCCTCCTCCCCCAGGCAGCTACCTCACTGCCCTCCCCAGGGCTTTATTTCAGAGGAAATCCTAGTGCTGACACGGCCAGTTACTTCCACCCCCTCCTGCCTCCAACACCCCTTACCCTGACCCCAAGGACCCTTCCTCCTACCCCCACACTCACCTAGTAACTGTGTCCTCTTCCTAACCTCCCAGCAATGACCCCCACATGGCTTGACCTCACCAGGAAGATCCCACTGCTCACACCATCAGCTTCTCCCACCCCAGTGTCCCCAGATCCTCTAGTAACTACCTTCTTCCACCCTACCCACCAGCAATGACCCCAACCCCCAAAGCAAGGACCTCCTCCCCCTCCTGCTGCTCCTGGCCCTTCTTCCTTCCCCAGACTCAACCCCCACACCCCACTCGGCAACTACTCCACCCCGTCCCCAGAGCTGGCCCTCACCACGGGGGTCCCACTACTCACACCACCACCAGCTTTCCCCCACCTCCCGCCTCCAACATCCCCACCTGCCCGCAGCTTCTGTTGGAACTGCCCCCACCCCAAGCCTTCCTCTCCCTGCAAGGCAGAAATCCCAGTCCCCCACCCATCCACTGCCTCCGATGCTCCCATCTCCAACCCTACTTACCCCAGCCCTTAGGTCCTGCCCCTGCGTCCAGCAACGACCCCACCCCCCTCCTTAGGCCTTCCTCTCCCTGGGAGGCAGCAATCTCACTGCCCCCCGTATGCACACCTGGTGCAGGGCGCTGATGCCGTCGGCGTTGGTACCGTCGATGAGCCCGGGCCCGGGGCCGTCGGACTGGGGCTCGGCCCCCCCCCGTAGCATGGCGGCCGCCTCGGCCAGCTCCCCCGCGGCGCAGGCGGCCAGGAACTCGGCTGCGCGCTCGAAGCGGACGGCGCGGGCGCGGGGCGGGCGCGGGGGGCCAGCTGGCGCCGCCGCTTCCCACTGCCGCAGCTGCTCTCGCCGCCTGGCCTGGGCCGCGGCTGCCGCCTCGGCCGCCATCGCCCCCCAACCCCCGCCCGGCTTCCTGCCTCGGCAGCCAGCGGGGGCGCCGGAAGCGGGGGGCGGGGCGCCATGGAAACGAGCGAGCCTGCCCCTGGCGCGGGGCAGGCCGGGAAAAGCGGCCGTGGGGCATGCTGGGAGACACGGAGCATCACGGGAAAGCGAGTCCTTGCCCGGGCATGCTAAAAGGGCTGGGGAGGAAGGAGTGCGTTGTGGGGACAGGAATTCTTGTTTCCTAATGCACAGAGTCGCTGTTGGATGCATGCTGGGAGAGCGGGAGAGGAGATGTGAGCCATTGGTGGTGTGAGCGTGGGATCCCGGGGGGAGGGCCAGCTCTGGGGAGGAAGTGGAGTAGTTGCTGGGTGTGGTGTGTGGGTTGAGGCTGGGGAAGGAAGAAGCGCCAGGAGCAGCAGGAGGAGTCTCTCCAGAGTGCCCCGCCCGGGGGGCAGGACTGTGTCCAGGTTCTGAGAGCCGAGGCATTTCTCAGGGTCCCCCGCGGAGCCGCGTTTCCCGTTCGCCGAGGAAAAACTTGGGTTTTTGCTCTGTCAAGGAGGAAACGGGGGGGCAGGGCAGGGGGGTCGGGGTTAGGGGCGGGGCAGCCAGAAGATGTTGCTCAGGTGGGGCCGCGCCGCTCGGTAGCCCGAGCCCGGGCTGCCACAGGCGTCCCCTCCCTCGTATCGCCCGCAAGAATTGGAGCGGCTGTAGCTGCAGCGCTCCGTCGCGGTCAGGATGGGGTCCGCAGCGCCTGTGAGTCGGAAGGGAGGGGCACCGGTAGAGCCCGGGAGGATGGGAGGATTGACCCCCGCTCCCCAGCAATCAGACCCTCCTCCCTAGGTGCCCTATGTTTGGACCTGGAAATATGGTAACCATAGTTATAAATTCCTTCTTCGCAGTGCATCATGGGAAAGGGAGTCCCTTCTCCTTTCTCTTCTCTTCCCACCTGCTGTAGGGCATCATGGGCAGTGCAGTTTCACCCTCCTCCCTATCCCTGTAATGCTGGGGCAGGGGGAGAGGGGGGTGTGACGCAGTGTATCTTGGGAAATTGAGTCCCTTGCCTTGGTACCGAGCATCACTGGCGTGGGGAGCCACTCGTGCAATGTACAAGAGAGAGTCCCTCCCCCCCCATCCATCCACTGCAGGGTGTGGTGTGACTTGCCCAGAATATCATGAAAGACTGAGCTGGTGTGAGTCACAGCAGTACACCATGGGAAAGGGAGTCCCTTCTTGCCCACTACTGTGGGGCATTATGGGAATTGGAATCCCTTTATCTCACACCTGTTGGGGCATCAGAGGAAAGGGTCACAGGAGATGCATGGCATGGGTTATGGATTCTCTCATCCTGCCCAAGGGGTGTCTTGGAAAATGGAGTTTCCCTTTCCCCCCCCCCCCCACCAGCTGCCCCTGGCCTCTGCAAAGCATGCTGGAAATGGAGTCCCCAAGCAATTTGGCCATGGGGCCTTAGGGTAGCAGAGCCCTGCCCACTGCCTCTCCCCCTCACTCTGATGTCCTATTGTATCATGGGAGCAGAGCCCCCAACCCGGAAGCAACCTGGGGAATGGAGTGTGCTGGCCTGCTGCATCATGAGAATGGAGTTATCACCCCAGAGTTATCATGGGAAATAGAGCCCAGCTGGTGGGCAAAATGCAGCCCGCAGACCACATGCAGCTCACCAGGCCATTCTATCTGGCCTGCAGGGCCCCTACAAAATTTAGAAAATTAATATTTATCAGCCCCATCTGGCTGCCTGTCATGCCCTCAATGGCTTTCCAAAACTTCGTAAGCAGCCCTCCGCCTGAAATAATTAGCATCCCCTGAGTCCCCTGGAGTCTGAGTCTAGGAAACCTCCCAGCCTTGGGCACCTTAGTAGGCTGCAGCTTTGTGGCTCCACATTGCTTTAGGCTGATTTCCTAGTGCACTGTTCCTGTCCCACTGGCAGTAGTCTGCATTCTCCTGTCACCTTCCAGCATCTCCTACTGCCAGCAGCCTTGGCTCCCCAGATCTTAGCATTCATGGGAAACAAATCAAAACTCTTCTCCCACTCCCTGGGACTGATGGACATGCAGTGCCTGCCTAAGTCTACAGGGAGTCTGGGCCCATTGCTGAACAAGCTGGGCCAAGTCCTGTGTATCTGAACAAGGGGCTTGTTCGAAGTCCTGATCCCTCTGTATGTTACTGCGGTGCCAGTGCCCTGGTGGGCTAGAGGGGCATGTGAGGCTGACCTATGAAGAGCTGCCTTTACTCTGACACTGCCTTTTGGTGGCAGTTATGGAATTCCTGGGGACAGTACAAGCCTTTGTTTCCTTCCACCCTCCAACTGGTGATCCTAGGAACTGCCTAACAGAGCATCAGACTTCCATGTATTAAGGGAGGGGTGGCAGTGGAGCCCACCTGATCCCTCCCACCCTGTTGTTGGAGCCTAGACCTGCCACCAAGTTGCAGTCAGCTTCCAAGTGGATAGGGCTTATTTTAGGGGGACAGGCCCTGCTGTGTAGTGGGAAGAGGGGAGCAATTGGTGGTAGACAGCTGGAAGCAGCTTACATCTGTGTGGGGGCAGAAGTGTGTGTGTGATAGACAGCAAGGGAGCCATGCCTGCGGTAGAGGGGAGATTTGGAGGGGAATTATTTGGGGGAGGGGTGATCTAGAAGACAATTAAGTGTCAGGGGCCTATCTGCCTAGGGGGACTCTGTGTGAAGCCACACACACACCTCCCCCTCTCAATATGCATACACAACTCCCTCCCTTGCTCCATAAACCAGATCGAGGCTCCATCCATGAGCTAAGGGTAAGGGATATGTTTTATTACATGGCCCAGGTAGTTGGACACAGGACACAGCTCACACCAGTGTCCTGATTTTCCAGATCACACAGGGCAGAATTTCCATGCCAGCAGGGACCAGGGTGGGTAGAAGTCAAGGGGGGGATCATCTGGTTGGATACAGGAGGGTGGATGCAGGAGGGAAGGGTGGCAGGGGCAATCTGCCTGAGGGCCTGGCATTTATTTCCAGCGGCCTCCAAAACGGCCCTTGCCAGGCACCTTTTTGCTATGGAGAGAAAGGGGAGGGTTAGAACAGACCTCAAGGCCCCCAGATTCCTGTCCCCCAAACATACCCTTGCCCCAACCCAACCCTGGGCCCAGCTGATCTCAGCATCTTCCCCAGAGCAAGCCGGTTTTGGTGTCAAAACCCTCTGGCCTCACCAAGCTCATCTCAGTATCAACCCATCTCCTCCTTCCCTCATGGGGAAAAAAGGTTGGGGGATGGAGGAGGTGGTTGGTCTCTGGCCTGGGTGGTCCCATACACAACAGTGTGTCCTTGTTGTGAGCATACTGGGCTGCATTAGGAGAAGTGCTGCCAAGAGATCAAGGGAAGCGATTCTTCCCCTCTGTTCAGCACTGCTGAGGCCACATCTGGAGTACTGTGTCCAGTTTTGTGGCCCCCACTACAGAAAGCATGTGGACAAATTGGAGAGAGTCCAGTGGAGGACAACAAAAATGGTGAGGGAGCTGAGGGAATTCATGTATATGAGGAGAAGTTGAGGGAACTGGGTTTATTTAGTCTGGAGAAGAGAACACCGAGTGGGGATTTAATAGTAGCTTTCAACTACATGAAGGGGGGTTCAAAAGAGGATGGAGCTGGACTGTTCTCACTGGTGGCAGATGACAGAAAAAAGACTCAAATTGCAGCAAGAGAAGTTTAGGTTAGATATTAGGAAGAACTTTCCCACCAGGAGGGTAGTAAAGCACTGAAACAGATTACCCAGAGAGGTTGTGGACTCTCCATCCTTGGAGGTTTTTAAGACCCGGCTAGACAAAGCCTTTACTGGGATGATCTAGTTAGGGACGGTCCTGCTTTGAGTAGGGTGTTGGACTAGATGACCTAGTGAGGTCCTTTCCAACCCTCATTTTCTATGATTCTATACTCTCCCATAGAGAGGGAACAGTTACATTGCAACTACTCACAATTTCTGAGCGTGGCTGATGCGGTTGTACAGGACATTTATCTGCAGGGAGGGAAAGCATGCAAGATGCATGGGATCGCCTCACTGAGCCTGTCCCATCCTCAGAGCCAGTCCCTTCTCACAGGGCTGGATCAGAGCCAGTGCCCCCTAAAGGGGACAAAGCCCCATGCCCATTTGCCATCCCCTTTACCTCATATTTCTGGCGCCTGAGTTTTTCCATGAGGTCAAACTTCTCTGATTCCAGCTGGTAAATCCAATCATGCATCTCCTTGGCTTTTGTCCTGTGTCGACAGACAGGGATGTTTTAAGGGTAATGGTGCTGGCTGACTAACCATGCTCCCCCTACACACCATATCCAGTCAAGGACTGTTGACCCCAAAACATAATGGGAATGGAGCCTTGGATGGCATGAGGAAGCAGTGACTGCTATACCCAAGGCAGCCTGAGAGACAGTGTGGGACTGGGAACTGAAGGTGGGCCTTGTCCTAGATAGTGGTGTCCATTAAGTACCATTGGTCATTGGGATTCCAGCATTGAACCTCATGGGATATTGCAGCAGAGGCAATGCAATGTAACAGTGGTCACTAAGCCTGGGGAATCATGAATAATGGAAGTCAAGCCCAGAGCATTATGGGAAATAGGGTGCAGTGGTCAATGAGCCCAGGACAGCATAGAGCATTATGGGAAGCAAGGTCCACTCAACGCCACACTCCACCCTCTGAGCACCTGAGCTCATCCTCCCTCATGTGCTCAATGCTGAGGGGTTTCCGTCTCTCGGACAAGATGCGAATCTTCATCTCCCGGCCTGTCTGGCGCTTGCCCCGCTTCTGCTCGGCCTGGAAAGAGGAGGACAGGAGGCTCATGACACCACTGGAGCTGCTGGGATGCGGCCACCTCTGAGGTGGAGCTGGTTGGAAGGCTAGTTATACAGGGACTGCTCGTCCGGACTGGTACTGAGATGCAACCACCTCTGGGGTGGAGCACATCAAGAGTTGTTTATACCCCTCAGAAAGGCTAGGGGGTGTCTCCCCAGCTCCTTTGCCTCCCTTACCTTTGCCAGGTAGCCCCCAAAGTGGGTCATGTTGGAGAGCACCTTCTTCTTCTTGGCATCATCTTCAGCCCGCTTCTTGGCCTCCTCTTCCTCCTTGCGCATCTTCTCCTCCTGCACCAGGGGAAGCAGATCCATCAGCCTCCAAATACAAGGTGGGGGAGAACAGTGCACAGGGAAGCATCCTGCTCTCCTCCCCCAACCCAAGATATGGGGGCAACAGACGGGGGGGGGGGAGAGGAGGGGGTGGCCTCACCGCTAGCCGGGCCTGGCGCTCACGCTCCTTCTCGGTCCGGGTCCGCACCTGCTCGTTCCTTTCTGAACGGCGTCGGTCCTATAGGGCAGGGGGTGGGGGTGGGCACCATACCCCCATCCTTGCAGAACCCAGCTCCCAACCTTGCCAAGGACTGCCACCTTCCCCAACCAGCCCTACCAAGCCTCACAGCCCAGTTAGTCCCAGCCACCTCTCTCCACCCTCACGTTTACCTGGGTCCCTACAATCCCACCATGTGCCCCATGACCTGCTTGCCACGACCCTCTGTCTTTCCAGGTCCCCAGCCCTCCCTGCTTCCCAAAGCCCCAGTCCTCATGTCCGTGGTACCTGCTGTGCCACATTCCCTACTCTCACAGTCCCCAGCTGCCCCTGCACACCCAAGACCTTTCCCAGGTCTGTGCTCCCTAGTTCCCACAATTCCCTACATTTTCCAGCCTTCATGTTGCCCCTCCCCACCCCATGCATCTGGGTCACTTGCCCCCATCTCCTGTGCTCATCAGTCAACCCCCCCATGTTCCCTGTGCTCCCTGCGCACATGCCCTCTGACTTCTTTGTCCCCTCCAGTACGACCTGCCCCACACACTCTCCCACAGTCCCCTGCCCCAGGCACCCACGATCCTCTCCATCAGGGCAATAAGCTCTTCCTCCTCCTTTTTCCGCTGCTCAAAGTGGGCATCGATGAGGCCCTGCAGCTCCAGCAGGTCCTTCTCCATGCGTTTGCGGTGAATGTCCTGGAGAGGGCAGGGGGCACAAGGAAGACTGTCAGCCAGGGGCCACCCCAGCAGATATGGCAGGCAGGAGGGAGCACTGGAGCAAGAGCCTCCCCAAGGGGGAGGGACCCCTCATTATGCTGGGGCCAACCCCACCCAGGGAGACTGTCACCCCATCCAGTCTGTACCACCTGTGCAATCCCTACACCACTGCCCACAAAATAGTGTCCCTTGCTCTGCTCTCCAAAACCTACCTCTGGTAGTCCAGTGCCCCCTGCCCAGCCCCATCCTGAGCCATGTGGCATGGAGCCCCCACACTTAGCCCCTGCCCCTCTCCCTCCACCGGAACAGACCAGCAGGGCATCCCATAAGGAACTCACATCAAAATCAACTCTTTCACCTTCTGGGATCTTTGGGGGGGCCAACTGAGGAACCACAGGTCTGTCAGGGGAGAGAAGATGACTTAATACCCACAAGGCTTGAAATGCTGAGGACTGTTACAGGCTCAGAACCTTTGTCCAGCACTGAGATATGGCTGTGTCTGGAGTGGAGCATTTTGGAGGGGCAGCTTATACAAGGCCTCCTTGCCCCATGCTGAGTTGCAGTCATTTTTGGGGTGGGCCCTGCTGAGGTCTAACCTAACACAGAGCCCCCTTGCCAGCCCCTGAGATGTGACCACCTCTGGGGTAGTGTGTTAGGGGCTATTTATACAGGAACCCTCACTGCAGTGGAGTCAGCCCGGGGGAGGGGGGGAACAGCTCCCACCACAGCTGCCCCCACCCCTGCTTTGTCTCGCTATGTCCTGCATGGGGGGACTGGAGGGTGGGATTTCCCTATCCCCACCTTACCTGGGCTTGGGGCGCTCTTCCTCTGCAAAAGGAAGAAAAGAGAGGCCGTTAACAGATGCAAAGAGAGTAGCAGCTCAGGCATGTTGAGGGGCTGGAAAAGACGTGGGGTTCTACTCCCTAGGACCTGGCTTGTAGCAAGACCCCTCCCTCCCCCCAATGCTGTCCACTGTGCCCAATCCAGATGTTCGTGCTTTGGGGGGGGGCGGAATTCAGAGGGCCTCAGTGAGTCCATGGATGGCTCTGCCCCTCCTCAGCATGGGGGAGGGGGGAGGCAATCCTGGCTGCTGAAAAAATAGGGGGAAAGGGAAAAACAGAATAAATTGTTTTCCTAAAAGAGAAGAAAAGCATCAGGCTTGGACATCTGGTGGCTCTGGAGGAGGAGCGACACCAGAAGCGGGTGCCCCTGGCATCTCCTGGGGTTTGGGAGAGAGCGGGGTGGAAATAAAAAGCCTGTGGGGGGTGCGGGATTTTGGAGGGCATAATGGGAGTAAAAGACCCTGTCCCAGGAGGGGAAGCTCAGTGGCACTGGATTAGAGGGAGAGGGTGGAGTTGAGGAAATCTCCCAGAAAGGGGCTGTGGTGGTGGACAGGTTGGGTGTAATGCTGCAGTGATGTATGTTGTGCAGGGGGGCAGGTCTGGCAGCAAGGTGTGTGTGTGTGTGTGTTTGAGAGAGAGAGAGAGATCATGTCTAATCCTGCCATGTCAGTGTGTGTGAGGAGAGGTCTGGGAGATCTGGCAGTGAGCTTGTGTGTGTACATGTGTTTTGAGGGAAGGCCTGACAGTGAAACTGGGGGGCGAGGTGGGGGGGAAGTATGGCAGTGAGATTGTGTGTGTGTGTGTGATCCTGATCCTGCACTGGCTGCTTGTGTGTGTGGAGGGGAGGCCTGGCAGTGAGACTGTATGTGTGATCCCCCAATGATGCACTGTGGTGGGGTAGGTTTGGCAGTAAGACTGTGGGTGTATGTGTATATAATCCTGCAGTGATGCAGTGTATGAGTGCACCTGTGATCTGTCAGGGATGTGCTCTCAGTGCAAGGGCAAGTTGTGCAGTGATGCAGTGTGTGGGTGTTTAATTCTGTAAGGACACAGCATGTGTATGTGCGTACACACACACACAATCCTGCAGTGACTGAGCATGTGAAATGTCACCACCCACCCATTTTGCAAGGAGGTAGTGTGTACATGTTCCACACTGCAGTGGTGCCATATCCAGGTGTGTGACTGCAGTATGTGCATTTAACCCTGCAATGATACAGTAATGCAGTGTGTGCTTGTTTCATCTTGCAGTGATGCAACATTTGTGCAACATGTATTTGTGTGTGATTTTGCTGTTATGTAGCATGTGTAAAAGATCCTGCAGGGACACAGTGAGAGTGTGTGTGTGTGTATAAGAGATCTTGTAGGGACAGTGTGTGCATGCATGTAAGAGATCCTAAAGGGACACTGTGTGTGCGTGTGTGTGTGTCCCTGCAGTGCTACCACCCCCTGCCAGCAGGCCTCCCTGCCCCCTCCAAGCTCCCTGCCCTTGGGCCACCAATGCATCTCTTGTGAGTGGTTTTAGGGGGTTCAAGCTGGGCAGTCGGTTCCTCTATACGTACAGATCGCATAGAGCTCATATACATTCAGCACCCATAGGAGCCCCCACTTTACTCACTTCACAACTGGGGATGGCTCTGGCCTGTCCCCAGATGGGGGGTAGGGAGGCTGAGATCTGGACTGAAGCCCCCACTGAATGTATATCAGTTCACAGCCATGCAGGGAGGTACCGAACGGTATCCCATACGCTGAGCATATAGATATGTTCTGCCACTCTAGGCCCTTAGCTGTCACATGGCCCAGCTGTGGATACATGGGGAGCACGCACCATGCCACACATGTATCAGGACATGTGACATGCAGGCCACACACAGGAGTCATGGGAGCCAGTGTATGTCCCAGCTGAGGGTAAGCATGTGGACAAATTGGAGAGAGGGAAGGCAGGGACCCTGCCAGGCTCTACTGAGACACCATGGGATGCCCCAGGCTGGCAGAGCCAAGTGCTCCCAAAACAGGAGGTGCCCTGGGGAGGGCATTACCACCCTCAGGCCCCCAAGGCACCATAACCCCTGTTGAGGACCAGATGTCTGTCTGTCCATCTGAACCTCTGGCCATCCATCCATCCATATAGTTCCCCCTTCATCTGTCTGTCTATCCATCCCCATGTACCTCATCCATGCATGCATCCATCCAACCCTATCCACCCATCCATCCCATATACACCTCCCTCTGTCTTCCACCATCTATCCCAGTGGTTTTTAACCTTTCTGGGCTTGAGTTCTGGATTCAAAGTCCCCCCTTCCCCACAACCAGACCTGAGGTCCCCTCCATAACTTTTGGGAATGTAGTGACACCCAGTTTCAAAAACTAACTTATGTATTATAGTGCCTACCTCCTTGAAGAGGGGTTGAGCAGTGGGGGTGGAGGAATGGCCAAGCAGAGATAAATCTAAACTTGTGCTTATATGCTGATCTCACACCTCCCAGCACCCTTCAAAGGATCTTGTGGCACCCTAGGGTGGCATGGCAACCTTGGTGAGAACCACTGATTTATCCTCATGAATGTATCTATCTAGTATGCATCCATCTGTCCTTCCCCATTCACATCTATCTATCTATCTATCTATCTATCTATCTATCTATCTATCTATCTCTGCCTCTCCAACCAGCCTGTCTCTCTTTCCCCCTCTATCCCCATCCCTAGAATGTAAAGTGATTGCACTGGGAAACCTGGGACAGAGGATGCCTTCTTCTTGGATAACCACTCAAGGCACTTAGCCCTGGGGGGCCCTGTCCAGCCATGTGAAAGTGGGGGTGCAATCCCACCCTCCTCCCAGGGTATTTCTTCAAGGAGGAAGGGAAGCAGGAAATACCTGGCTCTTCAACAGGCTTGGGTTCCTCAGGGGCTGCACACAGCCAGGGATCAGGAAATCAGGGAAAGGATGGAGGAAAAGGTGGAAGCAAAATTGAAGGGGCCAGGGAAGGTGTTGGTGGGGGAAGGGGTAGATATGGGGTGGGGTGCGGTGTGGAGAGATGAGCAGGGAAGGAGTTGATGAGGGAGGGTATGAGGGGCAGGTCAGGGAGCAAGTGCAGGAGAGAAATGGAGAGGCAGTAAGACCAGGGCAGTTTAGGGGTCGTTAAGTCTGGTTAGTGGAGGAGAAAGCCCCCCCTCTTCCCTTCCCAGCCCCCACAAGAGAGGTGCAACATCTCCACCCCCATCACCCACAAAGATTCTCAAGGGGAACCCCAAATGGGCAGGGAGGTGGGGGGGGAGGTGCTAGCAAGACAGAGGACCCTGCAGTGACTCTGTGGTGGGGGATCCAGGTGAGGGACATGTGAGGTCCCTTTCCTGTCCCACTCCCAGCAGCCAGAGCCCCAAAGATCTACAAACTGGAAAGGAGGAAGCCTGTGAACAGAACACAAGGATGGACAAGACAGCAGCCACAAAGAGTACAAAACCCAGGTGTCCAGGCTCCCCACCCCCTGATCTGTCTCACCAGACCCCACTCCCTTCCCAAAGCTGGGTAGAACCCAGCCATCCCAGCTCCAGGTCTCCATCCCCTCCTATCCCACTAGACCCTGTTCCCATCATGCTCGTCTGGATTCCAGCTGGGCAGAGCCCTCTCAGTTCCTGACCACCTAAAGGAAAGGAGTCCCTGCTTTTGGGGTGCTGGGATGCTTCTGTCTCACCTTCCTCTTCAGCCTGTTCCTCTTCTTGAGAGACAGCAGGGGAGAAAGAGAGAGAGGGAGAGAACAAGGTGGGTGAGTGCCAAGACTGTGGTGCCCAGTGACCATCTTGTGGGGGCAGTAGTATGGGGGATTGGACCATAGAGTGGGGGAGAAGGAGGGAGTGTGGGAAGGTCATTTGCCAGGGCTAGGGTGAGTTCTGGGGGGTCATATAGTGGTTCTGAATGTGTTTCAGGAGGTCAGTGAATTTGGGGGTGTTTTGGGGGGAGTTTTAGTGACTGGGATCAGTTGGGAGATTGAGGCATGGGGAGACTTCAAGGACCCAGGGTATCAGTTGATGGGGTCGAAAGGTGATAACTGCCCTGATGTGACAGTAGCCCTGGGAAGTGATTTAAGTGTACCTTCCCCTCCGGCTTCCTCTTCTGGGGGGAAAAAGAAAATGTTAGAGACAGACAAATGGATAGGTGAGAAGCATCACTAGCTTGTCTTCCCCCATTAGTGACCATAGGAATCCTAGGATGCGGGACTGGTCTAAGCAGTGGCCGTGTCTATACAAAATGCTTTCCTGTAAGTAGACTAATCTACTGTTCAGAAAAGTGTCACCATCTACATGTGCAGGAGCTTAATGCACAGTAAATTAGTCTACTGTGCATTAAATTTGCATTTTAAATTTTCATTTGCATTTAATATTATTTGGCTTTACTGTGCAGTAAATTTACTATTGTTCATAATCACCAATCCACATTTGTACTGCACAAATAGCATTAATTGAATATGTAGATGTCCCCAGTATGGAGAAGCCAGCCAGTCTCACACTGACCTATTTATCTGCCGATCTATTCACACATACTGCATTCACCTTTCTATCTGTCCATCTATACCAATTTCCATCCCCCCATAGATCCATAATCCACCTCCACGCAGACCTATGTGTCCAGCCTGCCAGCCAGCCCCACACTGACCATCACCTATCCATCCATCCCACCTTCCATCCCTCCACCCCTATATACCTCCATTCCTACATGCCCCCATATACCATTATCCTGGGGTCGGACTATAAATATTTATCTGAAGACACAAAATGGACCATTTACAGGGGAACTGGGGGAGGAGAAAATGATTGGCTGAATGATGCAGATGCTTATTAACCACCTATTATTGCTAAGAATGATCAATCTCCATAGTTATATAATTGATCATTAAAAATGCACATGCTTATTATCAATAAGGACTGAATACTGAATTAGTGAATACTGATTAGTACCCAAAAGCCAATTAATCAATAATAGCCAGTGAGATAATAATTGATTGATATATATAACAAATAAGGTGGACAGGTGATAATGAACAATAGTCAAGTAGCAAATAGAGTAAAGATTATTAAAATATCAGATGCAAAATAATATTTCCATTATTTTAATTACTGATTTACTAATAGCACATTAACATCAATGTATGAGAAATATCCTCATCCAAAATAATTGTATCTTATATTTATAAAACAAATCTATATGTATGTGTATATATAGGGGGGGTGTATATACACCCCCTCTATAGATACCCATAGGTTTGTGTGTGTGTGTACACACATTAAATTACATTGTGTTGTGTTGCACTGCATTGTGCTGTATATAGGCAGGTGAGTGGGAGTGGGTGGGCATGGGTCAGAGTGGGAAGAAGTTTCTCATACTGAAATGTGAATGGAGTTGAGAAGGTTGGGAAGGAAGCATGGTTGGGATGGACTGGAGGGATGTTCTCATGGGTGTGGGCAGGAAAGTGGGTGTGGTGTGGGCATGGAGTTTTGAAGGTTTGGGTTGTCATTTGGGGAGACTACTGTTGTTTTGTATTTGTGTTGTTTGCTCTTGAAAGCTACTCTGAGTCTTTCCAGTTAGGGTGGGATGATGATGACAACGATAATTATGATGATGATGATAACTACTTTGTATTTTCAGAATATACAGAAATAGTTAAAATGCGAACCTTACTAATGCATTACTACTACTGCTACTACTATTGCTATTTAGCAGCTATTAAATCCAAGTTAAAAATTGCTTAAGGTTCACATTGTAACTAAGTTCCCTCATACTCTGGAAGTGCAGAGTAGTTATTTGTGGCGATAAGAGAGGACCCAGACTGGAATCTCTGTATTTAAGCTATTTTGATAAACATGATTGTTTGTTCAAGACACGCTAGGAGGCCCACAAGTCTGAAGGGCAGAAGTGGGATGGGGGCCCTCCCATGTCCTACCTAACCCTGCCTCAGCTTTGCTTTAAATCAGCCCAGGGTTGGAGTGAGAGCTGACCTTTTGGAATGAGAACCTCTCTTGGCTGAACACGTCCCCATGGACAGTAAAGAACAATCTCATTTTAAATTCATGAGGCAACGGCCCATTGTTCCATCATATCCTCCTTCTTCGGCAGCTGTGATATGATCCCTAAATGAGGATTGGGTGTGGGGGGTGTTAAACTAGAGCAAACCAGTTCATTAGATATGTATTAATAGTTATTATCATCATCATCATCATTATTCAAAGCATGGCCAAAGCAGAGTGAGGTGGGACCCACAGGGGACCCACCACCCCTTCCACACTTCAGGCCTGTAGACCTTCTAACATGCATTGAACAAATGATCGTATTTATCACAATAGCTTAAATGCAGATTCCAGTCTGAATCTTCTCTTACCACCAGCAAAAACTGCTCTACATTTCCAGAGTATGTGGGAACTGAATTATAATATGAATCTTTAGCAATTTTGAATTTGGTTTTAATAGTTGCTAAATAATAGTGCTAATAATTGTAATGATAAGAAGAATGCATTAGTACTATTTAGCAGCTATTACAGCAAATGTAAACATTGCTTATGGTTCACATTATAACTATTTTTCTGTATATTCTGAAAATGCAAAGTAGCTGTCATCATCATCATCACAATCATAACTATTATTATCATCTTCACTGTGCTTCAGGCCCTTTGGGCAAGGGCTTCCACAGGGCAAGATTAACCCTGGGAGAGGAACCTTTGGGTTTGGAGCAGATGCTCATGTTTTTGGGTTTCTTTTATATGGGATGATCTCCTTTGCTTCAGCAGCTCCTGCAGTCAAGGTGGTTCCAAACATACCAGCACCTGCCTTTCCTTTGGAATAAACCAGCAAGGCCAAGAGGGCGACACTTGTGTGTATGTAGTTCAGTGTCTCCATATGCACTGCCCAGGCTTTTGTGCCCTGGAGAGGTCACTCAAGCTTCACTTTATTTTCAAGCAAGGATTATGTTCACTGAGCTGATGTATCATTCAGCATAATTCTACTGTCTCACAAGACAGATCCTACTACTACTACATTATCATCATTGTCATTATTATTGTTGCAGTTATTATTGATAATTTCATCCCATTCACTTTTTTCTTAGAAATATTTTAGACAAATTTAAATATTTAAACACAGTGTATAGATAGTATTAGTCAACGTTAAATGACACACAGCATTATTATGCTATAGTCTAACATTAAATGATACACAGCATTATGATGTTATATTCTAATGTCATGTACTATATTGCATATAACATATACCATAATTATTCGCATGCCATGTACCCTCAAATAAGAGAAGCATGCAGTGTTGGGAAGGTAGAATGAAGAAAAAAAAGATTTTTCCTTTTAGCAAAACTGCCCAGAATCAGTTTCCTCATGTAAGACATAGACCCTGATTTTTTATCACTAATTTTGGGGAGGAAAAAGGTGCATGCAGTATGTGACTACATAAGGTATAATACATATTACATTATATCATAGATTATCACTATAATTATTACCATTAGTATCATCTTGCTAATTACATTATTGGAGATGAAAGCACTGACCCTTCCTTCCCCATCATCCATCCTACTAGTGGGTAATTAGCCATCAATGATCAATGGCCAACGGCTAAGAAATAGCCATCACAAGTGGGCCCTTCATGCAGCTGTCCTGCACTTCCATTGTGCCTGATGACAGGCTACCTGAGCTGAACTAGTGGGCAGTAATTCTAAGACATGGATTTCCAGGAAACCATTTCCATGGGTACTGAGGGGTGATTCTTGATTAGCAACATGTACTGATTCTACTAATTGTGGTTTGTTAATAAAAGGGCTTGTGGGTCACTTGTAGTGATGAACTCTGGCATGAAGTGCCCAGCACAATAACCCAATTGGCTCCTTCATAATCAGCACAAGAGTCATGCAACATTGAATAAGGAGCAATTAAAACTTGTTTATCAGTTCTTAGTTAATGGGGGAATAAAACACAGTTACAGTTTAATTGCTCAAGAACAGCAACCTGTGGTCAGGCATTAATGTGTAATGCCTGCAAAGAAAGGGCTAGAGTATCTTCTCTCATCAGAGACATGCTCCCAGTAGGGTTAGAGATGGAAACCCAATGGCTGATAATCATGACTCGTTAATAAAGAGGGACAAAGAAAAGAAGGACAAAAAGAGGAGAGAGTCTCCTACCTTCCTGCTGTTCCCTGCAACACGGAGAAGGTGAGAGAGAGGAGAGAAGTCATTGTCGCACGTTAGTATAGCTAGCTCCTGTCCCCACAGGGCCTGGATTCCAAAGGTGTTGCCTATCTTCATAGAAATCATAAAGAAGTCTGGCTAGAAGGAGTCTCCAGAGGCCATCTAGCTCAACCTCTGCCTCAGGCAGGATCATTCCATAGTCTTGCCATGCCTAGGATCCCAGGGTCTGTCTAAACCACCCAGCCTGTGGTGGGAGGACTTTTTTTTTATATATATATCTTTATTGCACATTATCTCATCTTTACACAGTTTGTACAAAGATTCCTGAGCAGTATCTATTGAACATATATTACAGGTGTCATGTTAGGCATCATGAACTCTTGGAAAAAGCAACGCGAGGACATACAGGT
>JAGPOW010002014.1:0-43209 GCA_030014935.1 Caiman crocodilus | reverse complement strand
CCAACACTCCCACCCTGCCCCACACTGTACAGCACCCAATGCCCTCCACTCTGCCCCACACACCACCCTGCCCCAATGCCCTCCACCCTGCCCCACAAACACCACAGCATCCCCAATGCCCTCACCCTGCTCTACACAACACAGTGCCCCAATGCTCCCACCCTGCCCCACACAGCACAGCACCCCCAATGCCCTCACCCTACCCCACACACCACCCTGCCCCCAATACTCACCAATGCCCACCACCCTGCCCCACACACCACAGCACTCCTTAGTGCCCCCACCCTGCCCCACACAGCACAGTGCTACCTAGTACCCCAACCCTGCCCCACACACCGCAGTGCCCGTAGTGCCCCCCACCCTGCCCCACACAAGACAGTGCCCCTAGTGCCCCAACAAGACCCACACAGCACAGCACTCCTAGTGCCACCCACCCTGCCCACATAGAACAGTGCCCGCAATGCCCTACCTTGCCCCACACAACACAGTGCCACTAGTGCCCTCCCGCCCCACACAGCGCAGCACCCCTGGTGCCCCCACCCTGCCCCCACAGCACAGCACCCCTTGTGCCATATGCCTCACAGCATGACTCCTCCCTCCCAGGCCCCCAAAAGGTACCAGTACCAGAGGGCAAGGCCTGCTGCCTCCAGGATGTTCCTGCCCATCCAAGTGAGGCATAATGGAGCCCAGCCCTGAGCTGAGTGGGTAACACCTTGCAGCACCTGCAGTTAGCTGCTTTGTTAATGAGGCACAGCAGGTACATGGTTCTGGGCGGGGGGGGGCCTGGCACCAGCCCCAGGACACCCTGGCCTGCCTGGATCCCTGCTGATGTCCCTGGGGAGTGCTGTGCTGGGCTGAAGTGGAGGGGGCAGGGATGCTGATGAGGTTAGGGCAGCAGGGTAGGAAACAAAAGCAGGGTGTCATGCTATAGGCGGCAACAGGCCAAGGAGCACTGGGGACCACTGTGCACTGTCCTCTAGATACAGGACGGAGGGAACTGCCCTTTTACCACCTTCTTGGTATAAACGGTATCTCCGACCCTCCAGGAGAGGCTCCCACTTCCACACACCCCTGTAGGCAGAAGATGCGGAGTGTCCCCAGCTGCCTGGGTTCCCACCCGTGGTGTTATATGCCTAAGGCATACACTTTATAGTATGAGCAGAATCTTTTTCAGGTGGACAAGGCAATATGCCGTGTGTATTGATAACACAAACTATTAAGCCATTATATTTTTATTGTTTGAATTACTATACTTATAGACATATATTGACATACATATTCATACACACACACACACACACACACACACCCCATTATGCAAATATTTGGCTGTTACCAGTCCTTAGGTGCTTAGGTCAGCTTGGTGGCCTACTAAGCTGAACACAAGGAAGAGGAGGCCGGGGTCTGTGAGATACATACCTCATTGTTGTGCAGAAGTTGTCTCCTCCCAGATCATTTCTTTCTCACTCATCTTTTATGGTAGCAGCTGCACATCTGTTGCTTATTCGTTAGACTGGGGGTGCTAGATGCATATGTCTGATGACTTGTTTTATTCCTGCTGGAGCATGGCTCAGCTTCTGTGGTTAGAGATGACTTTTGGATTTAGCTTTATTCATTGTTCCGCAGGTGTGATATTTGTATCTTCCTTCTTGCTGTTTGCATCTTTAGTTTCCATTTTCTTTCTTACCTGATCACATGCATACCACATTCATACAAATTAAGCATGAAGATGGATATGTAAACAAAATGAAAGATAAAATTAATAATGGATATAAATTAGTTAAAGGGAATTTAGTGTGAGATTAGAGCGAGTCCAACAGTGGAACCAGGAACAGCCCTAGTGTTTGGGTGTAGGTGCCTGTGACTCCAGCAGTAGGTGTGGTAGCTGGTGTCTGAGCCAGTTTTTCCTGACAGCCAGGCTACAAGACGGAGGGCAAGCAGGTAGGGGAAATGAAATTGGGCCCCTGCTGGGAGGTTCAGATGAGGGGTGTCAGGTGGAAGGTGTAAATACAAAAGCTCAGGGTGTAGCTGGGGGTAGGGGTCAGGGTGGGCAGGATTATGAATGACCAAGGAGCCTGGGGCATGGATCACAGCTCCTTAAAACCCCACTTTCCTCCCAGAGCTGGGAGAGAACCCAAGTGTCCTGGCTTCTGGGTCCCAGCCCCCCTTCCCTCCTATGTCCCCCTTGAGATCCCGCTCCCCTCCATGAGGCTGAAGTTGGTTGCTTTTCCTAGTTCCATGTTCTTTATTCCCAGTTCTTTATTCCTTATTCCTGGTTCTTTTTTCAAAGCTTATCTGGACCCAATAAAAGCTTGTTAGGATGTGTAATTCATTAATAAAGAGAGAGAAATTCATAAGCTATGTATATGTGCTAATTAATATGTAATATAATATCCCACATCAAGTACAGAGCTCTAAATAAAGGTCAGATTAGGATGGGATTATAGGGGAAAATTCTTCTTGGGCCACCCCAAGCTTCCTGTCAATGCCACTGAGGGACTGTCCCAAAGAACCCTGACCACAGTCCTGCCCAGCCAAAGCATGTTTTGGCCATGCCAGGCTGCCAATTACAGCGCTCACGCCCATTGTACTAAGTATAATGGTTTGAATAAGGAACGGGCATTTGGGCTGCGACTACGGCTAGAAATGTTGTTTGGGTCACCCATCAGAATATCTCTGCACAACTGACTCTACCGGACGCATCTGACCAGAGTCCTGTCCAGCCCAAAGCATGGTTTGGCCGTGCCAGGCTGCCAACTGACACCAACCACACCACCGTGCTAAGTATATGGACTTGAATAAGGAACTGGAATTTGGGCTGAGATTATACCTATAAATCCTTTTTAGGCAACCTTTCTCCTGCACATTTCTGACCAGAGACTTGCCCGGCCCAAAGTGCCCTTTGGCCATGCCAGCCTGCCAACAGACAGCACCCCAGCCACTGTGCTAAGTATGTAGAGCCGAATGAGGAACTGGATTTTGGGCTGGGATTATACCCAGAAATCATTCTTGGGCCACCCCAGACCACATCTCTGTGCCATCAGGAAACACTCCTGGACATTGCTGACTGGAGACTTGCCTGGCGCAAAGTATGGTTTGGCTGTGCCAGGCTGCCAACAGACAGCAATCCAGCTCCTGTGATAAACATATGGACCCAAAAAAGAAACTGGAGTTTGGGACAGGATTATAGCTAGAAATCCTTCTTGAGCCACCCCATGCCATGCCTGTCACCCTGGGGGACTGTCCTGGATATGTCTGACCAAAGAGTTGCTAGCTATAATCCCAGCTCAAAAGCCAATTCCTTATTCTGGAAGAGCACACACCAACTGCTGAAACTTCCTTAGCCTGATGAAGGGCTTTTGAACCCGAAAGCTTGCTTAATAATTATTCTCTTACCATTTGGGTTGGTCTAATAAAATATATCAAATTCACCCAAGGAACCTTGTCTGCCTAGGCTTGAATATGGCAGTCCTCAGCGATGTGCAGGAGAGTCCCCCAGTGCCACAGAAGCAAGGCATGGGGTGGCCCACAAAGGCAGTGGCGATGCATAGGGGTACACAGGGGTGCATGTGCACCCCTGAGAGCACTGGTGCACCCCTTGAACGCTCGCTGCTTAGGCGATGGGCAGGAGGGCAGCTAGGAGCGCCGGCGCCTCCCCCCACCAAGTGTCGACTGATCGCTGTGTTCCCTGCAGCCGCTTCCGGCAGCAGTTGTAGTGATCGACTGGTGCTTGCTCCCGGAAACAGCTGCAGCCACTCCAGGAAATCAGCCCTTGCGGGATTGCCCGGGGTGGACACCGCCCCCCCGGGTCCACAGGATGGCCCATGGGGGACCTGACCCCCAGTCAGCAGGACTGGTTGCATGGGGGGCACATGCCCCCCTCCAACTAAGGCAGCACCAGTCGCTTATGCAAGAAGGATTTCTGGCTATAATTCCAGCCCCAAATCCGGTCCCTTATTTGGGTCCATATACTTAGCATAGTGGCTGGGTGCTGGCAGCTGGCAGCCTGGCATGGCCAAACTATGCCTTTATTAAATTTAGATTATCTTTGAAAAAGGAACTGGGAATAAGGAACCAACATCAGCCTCATCTCCCCTGTCAGGGTTAGCATGGAATCCAGGTGTTCTGCCTCCCTCCTTCCTCACACCAAGCCTGGCAGGGTAAGGACCTGGGGGAATCCTTGTCCCAGCGGATCCCTTATCCCTCCCCCACCCCTGGGAATCAGTCACCTGAGGCCTGGGGAGGATGTGAGGGAAGTTTAGGGATGAGCCTCCCATTTCCATGTTTGCTCCTGTGGCCATATGGCTGAGGGCAGGTGAAACCAGGGGCATCTGAACCCCAAGCCTCTGGGCTTGGGCCTGCACATAGGATGCTTGCCAAATAACTTTGGAAATATCTGAAGCCATTGGTGGAGGTGGAGGTGGAGGATGTTTGCAGGTTGTAGAGCCATTTATGGTTCTGAACTGACTCACAGATTTAGACTTGATTTGGCTTAGAACATGACAAATTTCATTTAAAAAAAAAAGGGGGGATGTGGAAGAAGGGCCAGAAAGCAACTTGACCAGGACCCAGGTGTGCTTCCACCCCCGATACTGCTTGCCTCCCAGTAACTATTTCCTTGCCAGAGGAGAGAAGCAATCTGTCCCCTGAGCTCCTGGGTTCCATCTCAGCTCTGGGAGGGGAGTGAGATCTGGTGGTTTAAAGCAGGGGGTGCTAGGAGCCGGGATGACTGAGTTCTCTCCCAGCTTTGGGAGAAGTGTGGAGGCTGGTGGGTTAGAGCAGTGGAGCAGTGTCCAGCCCTGTGCGTTGCCAGTGTGTACTCTGAATAACCCTTAGCTACTACCTCTTCTCTGATCTGGCCTGAACTTGTTTCTCAGCACCAGCTGCTGCCAGCTCTGACAGATGCTCACTGGGCTGGGAGTGCCTCTGGAGTACACAGGGGACAAAGCAGCCAGGAACCTGGGCATGGAACCTGTCACCTGCCTGGCAGGAGACAGCTGCTACTTGCAGCTGGTACTGAAGCCATGAGCAGTCGGGGGAGCCCAGGGTGGAGCTGGTAGGGGGCTGTGGGTTGGGAGCAAGGGGCACCAGTAGCCCAGATTGTGGCTGCAGATCTGAAGGGGGAATACCAGCAGTGCCAGGATGGGAAAGGGGGCCTGTTGCTCTCACTGGTCTACCCATGACCTATCCCCTTTGGTTGGTGCTTGGCTGAAGGGGCTGATCTGAGTGCCTTGTGCTAGAACCAGACTCCAGATTCATCCACACACCCTCTCCTCACCCTGGATCCAGGCTCTTGTTTCCTATCACCCACATTTCCCTCTTCCATCTCCTCTCCATTACCCTATTTCCTCCCCACAGACTGGGACCTCACTGCATCCGTCATACAGCATCATGAACTTCCTGCTCTCCCGCATTTCTGGCAAAGTCCATTATCTGTTGCTGATCATCATCACCACCACCTCCACCATTGTTCACTTCAATGCCCGCACCAGCAGCCCAAAGCATCAGTTCCTGTCCCCCAACACCACCACCCAGCTGCCCCTCATGGCCACCCCTACCCCAAACAAGGGTATATGGACGGTCAACTCCATTGGGCGCCTGGGGAACCAGATGGGGGAGTACGCCACCCTCTACGCTCTGGCCAAAATGAATGGGCGCCAGGCCTGCATCCTCCCAGAGATGCACCAACATCTGGCACCCCTTTTCCGCATCACCCTGCCCGTGCTCACTACAGACATGGTCCAAAAGATCCCATGGAGGAACTACTGGCTCCATGACTGGATGTCAGAAGAGTACAGGCACATCCCTGACAAGTATGTGCAGCTCACAGGGTACCCATGCTCCTGGACCTTCTACCACCACCTCCAGGATGAGATCCTACAGGAATTCTCCTTCCATGACCACGTGCGGGACGAAGCGAATCAGTATCTGGCCAGGCTGCGTGGCCAGCGCCGCAATGTGACCTACGTGGGCATCCATGTGCGCAGGGGGGACTACGTCCATGTGATGCCCCAAGTGTGGAAGGGGGTGGTGGCTGACGGGGCTTACCTAGAGAAGGCCATGGGCCACTTCCGGGCCAAGTACGAGGAGCCAGTCTTCGTGGTGACCAGCAATGGGATGGACTGGTGCCGAAAAAACATCAATGCTTCAAGGGGGGATGTGTACTTCTCTGGGGACGGGAGGGAGTCATCCCCAGGCAGGGATTTTGCATTGCTGGCCCATTGCAACCACACAATCATGACCATTGGGACCTTTGGCATCTGGGCTGCCTACCTGGCCAGAGGGGAGACCATCTACTTGGCCAACTACACCCTGCCTGACTCTCCATTCCTCAAAATCTTCAAGCCCTCAGCCGCCTTCCTGCCTGAATGGATTGGGATCAATGCAGACCTCTCCCCCCTGATGAAGGGCCGTTAGGACACACCTGACAGACCGGGCAAGGCCAAGGGCACTGGCTGGTCTTGACAGGATTTAGGGCTGGAGTCTCCTGCATGAGGTAGAGGAGTGTCTTGGGAGTGCCCATCACAGCTTGCTCTCAGGCCTTGGGCACCCAAAGGTGAGGCTGGGCTAACTGGGACACAGGCCAAGTGAAGCAGACACATGGGCTTTCAAAACCTGGGAAGAGAGATGCCAGGGAAGGAACCAGCCACTACCCAAGAGGCTGGGTGAGGGCTCAGTCACTTGTCTCCTGGTACTACATAAACAAGGCAGATGCCAGCACAAGTCTCCAGAGGTTTTCTGGCTGCTTGGAGAAGCTGGGGAAGTGGGTTTTTTAGCTGTGAAGACTGATGAACCCCAACTTTGCCCCACCATGGGCTTCACGTGCCCCTGTGACAAGAGATGGTGGTGGCATGGGGTCCCAATAGGCCAAGCTCTCTCCTCCATTAAATGGGAATGATCAGGGGGTGGGGAGACCTTGTTTTACCCATGCCAGATCTGGGAATCACCATAGACAGTCTACCTGAAACATCAACTCAGTGCTCTGCAGCTATCAAAAAAGCAAACAAAAGGCTTGGGATTATTAAGGGGATTGGGAAACAAAATGGAAAGCATCATCAGGTCCCTTTATAAAGCCACATGTGTCCCACCTTAAATATTGTGCCCAGTTCTGGTCCCTGCACCTCAAAAACGATCTAGAAGAGCTAGAGAAGGTCCAGAGAAGGGCAACAAGGATGATGGGCAGTATGGAGGGGCTCCTATCTGAGACAAGGCTAAAGAGACCAGGCCTATTTGGCTTAGAAAAAGAGATGCTTGAGGAGGGAATGGGAAGGGTTTACAAGTTACTAAATGGTGAAGAGAAAGTAAAGAGATTTGTCATTTACTCATGAGACACATCACAGAATTAAGCTACTGGGCTGCAAGTTTAAAACTAACACAGGGAAGTTCTTTTCCAAACTTTACTTAGGTTTGGAACTTATTGCCACCAGAGGCTATGGAAGCTGACAGCTCAGCCAGATTAAAAAAAAAAAAGGACTGGATGAACCTGTGGAGGAAAGGGGAAGGGGTAGCTATGAGCACTGAAGTAAGGGGCATGACCTCTGAGTCAGAACTTCCTGGACCTGAAGTGCTGGAGGCTGCAAGCTGAGAGGACGTGGGAAAATCCCTAGTCATGCCCTGGTCACCCTTTGTTGCAGCATCTGCTCTCTGCCACTGTGCAACAGGAGACCTAGCATGATGGATCTATAGTCTGACCCACTAAATGGCACCTCTTATGTTCACCAAAGAGCTGGGTAACAACCAGGGCCACACAGGCTCTTGACACACAGCCCAGGACAGAGGTTGGGGGCAGGTGTCTGTATGCTCTGTGGATGGAGGGCTTCAGTTCTATGTCACTAAAGTGGAGTCCACAATGCCCAGGACACAGGAGGATCCCAATTGATTCATTCCTGGGACAGAAAGCCTATCACAAGCTGTCTGCTCTCCCCCTACTCAGGCCCCTGGGCTGTGGGGTGAATGACCAGAGGCTGGGGGGGCTTTCAGATTAAAGCTGGGGCAGGACACCTTGATTCTGCTCCATCTCTGGGAGAGGGAGGGGAATCTAGTGAGTTACAGCAAGGATCTGGAATTCAGAACAGCCAGGGATACAGGTTGGGAGTGGGTTTCAGGTACATTAAGCCAGTCTGGGGTGGCAAGGGTTGAGGATAAATTGGCAGAGTGAAGGACACAGGAGCCAGCAGAGGCAATAGGCCGCAGCTAGGAAGGAGCAGGCCAAAGATAACGGCTTGATGAAGGGTGGAGGGACTATCTCCTACCTACCTCCAGGATACAGGGCTGGATTTAAGGCATGATGGGGAAAGGGGACAGATAGGGGTCCCCAAGGTGATTGGGAGGCAGGGATACCATGCAGAAGCTTTCAGTGGAGTCTCTGGCACCCTCAGGGGTGTGAGGGCCTTAGAAACAGCACCACCTCCTCCCGTGAGGTAAGTACACATGAAACTCATTGTAGAGACATGGACACTGAGGCACAAGAAGCCACTCAGCCCAGGCCAAAGAGGCAGGGAAAGGACTGAGGTATGCTGGGATCCTAGCTCCCCTACCACAATCCCACTCCCCTCTCGGGGCTGGAGAGAAAATCCAGGTGACCAGCACCCAGCACCCACACCACAAATCTGCTGCCCTTGTAACCCAGAGTAAAACAATGGGATGTGCCCTAGGGGGGCTGCAATGCAGGTAAGACCAAATAGGAAGGCAGATCAAAGACCCTCTTCTGCAATGAGGGAGACTTACTGGAAGGGCTGGTGTCAGTTCAGCAGGGTGGATAGGGTCATTGCAGGGGTGAGCGGTTCTGCTGGGCATCTTGTGGGGCTGGCCTGCCCCACTGCAGTCCACTTCCAGGCCCAGGACAGAACACCCTGCATAGGTCCTGACACGCAGCATGGCTGCTTTAACCCACCAGCCTTATACCACCCAAGCCCAACCAGCTCCAACCCACTCAGTGCTCCCAGCTCAAAAGCAACCCAGCTTCTCAGTTAAAAAGAAAAAAAAAAAAAAGAAAAAAGCTTTATTCCAATGTTAGACACTCAGAAGGGCTTCAGATCAGAGTCTGTGTCTGTCCTCATCCCTCCCTTCTCCCCCCCACCCTGAAATCACAGTTTTTGGGGCTCTGACTCCCCCCACCCAGAGCTCGGCGCATTCTTCACCCACAACCTCCCAGTCTGCCTGCCATTCCCCACCCCCCACCCTTAGCACCGAGACCACCCCCCTCCCTGGCAGGATCAAGTATGGGTTTAATCTGGGGGAAGGAGGGAAGATAATAGTTCCCCCCCATTCCGATTGATCAGATCCCGACAAAACCAGCAGACACTTCAGCACCTGGGAACCCAGGTGTATGTCTGTACTGCACTTCTGTGGGCTCAAGGCAGCACCCTGGGGAAGGGCTGTGGGGTGGGGTTGGGCATCGCTCCCTTCTGTCAGTGCCTTGCCCTGTGCTGGGGTCTTGGTTCTGGCCAGGCTGGGAAGCAAATGGTCCTTGCTTGCTGGGCCCTGAATTCAGCCAGGGCCTGGGGGTATGCACTGATTTGGGGATGCAGCTGGGTAGCAGCAGGGGATGAGGGGTGGCTGTACCCCCAGGGCTGTGTGAGGCCTTACAGATAGCACCGCCTCCTCCTGTGAGGTAGGTACATATGAAACCCATCATACAGATGGGGAAACTGAGGCACAAGAGAGGAGAAGCAACTCAGCCCTGGACCAGAGGAAAGGCAGGGAAAGGACCAAGGTGTACTGGTATGCTAGCTCCCCACCACTCATCCCACTATTGCCCTGCTTGCTTCCCAGGGAAGGACCCAGATGTCCAGGGCTCACACCCTCCACTCCACAATTCTACTGCCTTTTTAACCCAGACTAAGACAGGGAAAGTACACATTAGGGCTGCAATGCACTGCAAACAGAGGCAGATCAGAGATCCTCATCCTGTACCCCTCACCCCACCCCTGCCTTCCCAGTGAGGAAGGGGGCTCAACCCCTGGTAGAAGGGCTTGCTAGCAGGGGGGCAGGAGGAAGGAGACACCTGAACCACAAAAAAATCCCTTGAAGAACTGAATTCTCTTCCCCTCCCTGTCTCTGGCCTCTGTAGAGCAACCTGCCCCTTCCTGGTATACCTGGGAGAGCCCAGGGGCTGGAAAAACCCCCATGAAAACTGTAGCCCCCCTGCTCCCCCACTCCCTGACTCTGAGCACTGGAGAGATGGCAGTGAATACCAGGTTCAGGATAAAGGTATTGTGGCCAGAAAGCAAGAGACCTAGGAGAACCAGATCCTTTCCTAGTAGAAATCATATGCCCCCAGGAGGGGATGGGGCACAGGTAGGGAACACAGGAGTCCTGTCACCAAGGAATGCATCTGTCCTGTGCTCCCCTGAAGGGAGGGGCTGGCTATAGCTGCCACACAAAGGGTGGCTTCTCCTGGCCCTTCCTGCCTGGGCACAGGGGTTGCCCCATGGGAGGGAGGGGAGCAAGGATTGACAAGGACCCTACCTGTACCCATGACAGCCATGCCCCTGGCCATGACCCAAGCTTGGACACAGCGTGACCCATGCACCTACAAGGCCCAGGCCTGGGGAAATGCAAGGGGAGACATTTCTACCAGGGATCACCAGGTGGCCCCAATCTGGACAACCCACCTAGAATAAGAAGCAGGCATCTCCTTGGCACAACTGGGTTACTAAGGATATCCATGCACCTGGTGCTGGTGTGCCCGGTGCAGGTTGAAATGCCGCGGGCACATTCCTAGTTGGTAGGGTTGGAAGAGACCTGAGCAGATCATCAAGTCTGACCCCCTGCTGTGGCAGGAAAGGGTACTGGGTCAAATGACCACGGTCAGTTGTTCACTTAGCCTTCTTTTAAATACCCCCAGGGTAGGAGCCAGCACCACTTCTCTTAGAAGCTGGTCTTTTTTGCTAGTTGAATAAAAGGACCACCCCTACCCTAGTAACTCCCCCCATCCCACCCCCAGACTCCACACAGGAGACTGCAAAGCCCACTCTGACCTATCTAAATTGCCCTGAGGGAAAAGCTCTGGCCCTATCTCCCCATCCCCAAGCCAGCCAGCATCTCATGAAGGGGAAATCCCTCCCCTTCCCCCCTCCCAAATTTCCAACATTACCCTATGGGCCTGCTGTGCCCTCAGAGTTGCCTGTAGTATAAAAAAGTGCCCTGATGAAACCAGATGCCTGGCAAAGATACGTATCAAAACACTCCAGCTGACCCAGGTCCCCCCACAACATTCCTTCTGCCCCGGCAATGAATTCACCCCAAGACAAGAACCCCTGGAGTGCGAGGGGGTGGGGAATGATGGATCAAAGAGAGACCCCTGAAACAAAGGTAGTATGAAATAATAAGACACACACACACACACACACACACACACACACACACACACACACACGACTTGCCAACAGACTGATGTTATATGGCTTGGCCTCAGGGCTCCAGTCTGGGGTCCCACAGAGGGACTGTTTGGGTGTATTTGTGTTACCTAAAAAACAGGTTGTAGGGCCCAGCCCCATAGTAAAAATGGAGGCTCTGAGAGGCCAGTGAAGCAGAGCGGGGGGTGCTTCATGAGTCTGGCCAGGGAAATGAGGGCTCCACACCCCTCCAGAACTGGAGACAGAGGGGAAACCAGAGGGGCGTGAAGGGGGCTGGGTGGTCTCCCCCTACCACACAGAACAGCACAGCAGTGGCCCAGCTGTTACCTGAGGCCCATCAGGCTGCCTCCTCACTGGCTGCTGAGGCCAGGTCCAGGTCGATGGAGCCGTGGCTCACCACCAGCCGCAGGCGCTTGGCAGGGGGAAAAGGTTGAAAGGTCACCGTCCGCTTGGGGTCTCTGCTGGGAGCTGAGGCCTCCTCTGGCTCTGTCCTGTTCATGGCTGGCTGGGGAGGCTGCTCCGTCTTCTCCAGCCTCACATGAGCATACAGGGACAGCTTAGGGTCTGGCAGGGGATGGGGGTTGGCCCTTTCTGCTGCAGCAAGTGCCTCCAGGGGCCAAGCAGGACAGGAGGCCACAGCTTTGACCATGCTTCGAGTACGACAGAGAAGCTGAGGGGCTAATGGGCAGTGCCCAACAACACCCCCAGGGGGTACCACATCCCTGCTGTGGGGCACAGCCCCTGGTGAAGCTTCCCCTGGGGTAGTGCTAACTCCCAGCATGGGGGGACCAATCCCAGGGCCTTGCCCTGGGTTCTGGGAGGCCAGAACTCTCGTGTCCCCCAACTCCATACAGAAGACGCGAGTCAAGCTGGGAGTCTTTAGACTCAGGAGGTCCAGTGATCCAAGAGAGGAGGGGATGGAAGGCTCTGTGCTGCTGGGAGGATGCTGGTAGAGGGCAGGGTGATGCTCTAGGGCTTCAGAGCTCTGTGCCACAGCAGTCTCAGGGGCAGAGGCACCAGGAAGGCAGCGTACCAGAGAGACAGTCAGCTCCTTCCTCAGCCGACAGCCCCTGCCTATACCCCTGCAAGCAACGCAGTTGTGCAGAGGGATCCGCAGATGCCCGAGTGCTTGAAGCTGTGGGAAGCAAGGCAAGGAGGGTGTCCAGCCAGGCTGGAGCTGACAGGCACGGAGAGCTGCAAGGGAAACCAAAAAAGGGGCATCAATCACCAGCTCAGTGCTCAACCCAGCTGGGATGCAACTGCCTCTGGGGTCGGGTGCAGTAGGGATGCTGCTACATGTTCAAATGAAAACTGAATAGAAACCAACTATAGAGTTGTTTCACGTTTTCAAGCAGCTGCTTTATAGCTAGTCAGCTTTTTGTATAGCTGGAAAGTAACTGTTACCATGCAATAACAACTTCGCACATGTGGCTGGTCTAAATTTATTGCAATTCACCAGTTAACTGCGCTAATATAAGTAATGTGTAACAGGGGCCTAGGGAACTGCTCTGAAAAGGCACCCCTTGCCTCAGTGGGGATGCAGCCACCTCTGGAGTGTGACATATTGGGCGATTGTTCATAGCAGAACCTCTAGCCTGGCACTACAATGGAGCCACCCCTTGGGTGGGGCATATTTGACAGCTGGTTATACAGGGATTCTAACTCAGTGCTGGGTTGCAGCTATCCCTGGGGCTGAATGAAGCAGCTGTTTGACAATCAAATAGACTGGACAGGGAGTGCTCATTGGGCCCAGCTCAGCCCCAGTGGGTGCTGCTCAGGGACAGGGTCATTCCCCGCTTTACCTGTGACAGGTTCATGTGTGATGTCTCCTGTTGTGTCAGGGCTGACAGCTGTTTTACTAAGAGGTTAGACAATGGCTTTTTATAGGATGGTTTGAACAGGGCTGGTCTTGCATCAGGCAAGAGGTTAGACTAGATAACCTCCAGGGGTCCCTTCCAGCCCTGCTTCTCTGAGATTCTATGATACGCTGCTCATGAACAAAGACGCAAAGACTAGACTAGGGGTGTCAAATTAATCCAGGTCCATGGGGTTGCTGGCCTGGTCTGTGGGCTGGACCAGAACTGCCTCCCTTCAGCAGTGCCTTTGATGCTAGGTCCTGCCTGCACTGGCCCTAGGGCTCGCCCCAGGCATGTGTTACCTACAGTGTGAAGACCCAGAACTGTAGATGGCACAGGGGACCCAAGGGCACACACTGCACGAGGTGCCCCACTAGACCAGCCCTGTGCACTAGCTGTGGGCAAGGCCTGATCTGGACTGATCCTGGAGCCATGTAGCATGTACCCCCACCCAACCCCCTGTGCTTGACTGCATGGTGCCAGGGCTGGGTCCAGCCCACACACCCCATGCAGGATGTGGGAGCAGGGCTGACATATAGGGTTGGGGCAGTGACCCACAGGCTGGATCACACAGCTGCATGGGCCACACATGGCTCACAAGCCATATATTTGACACCCCTGAACTAGACTGAGGCCCCTGGCACATGTTACACTTACAGTGCAATTAACTAGTTAACTGCATCTTAGGTAGTGACCTGGCCGTATGATAAAGCAATTAGTGACACAATAAAACAAGGAACAAATTATAAAATCATCAATCAAAATACATATCATAACTTTGTGGTTGATTCCTATCATGCCATTATGCGCATGTGTGGCCAGTCCAGGGCTTCCAGCCACAGGGAAGGCAATGGAGAGCCCCATAAGCTGATCCAGGCTTCCAGAGGTGGCCACATCATGTGCCCCAGAGGCTGGGAGCTGGCAGCTGTCTCACAAATGATGTGGTGCTTTAGCCAGGAGCCTGAATCAGCTGATGGCTCCCAACCTCAACAGTACACAGTGTGCCCTTGTGGCTGGGAGCTCCATCAGTTGTGGGAGCTTACTACTTGCTGGTGCAGGGTGAGCCCGAGATCATGATCCCAGGCTTCCTTTGTACCACCAACGAGGTGCAATAGGACTTGATGCCATGCATGTGTGGCAGGAGGATTGTGGGATCCCATATCAAACTTTATTGTGCCTTTTAACTGTAGGGGGCCTACAAACCAGCCAGGACTCAAGAAAGGAGTTCTTTAGGACAGCCATGATGAAGCGAGAGCACCCCCTGGTGCCAGGCTGGGCACTGGCATGAGCAACACAGGCTGTTCCCCACAGCAACCACCTGAGCCTCCCTTAGTTCCCCCATATGGAGCCTTACCGCGGAGGCGGTCCCTCCGGCGCTGGGCCCTGCGTGCTGCCTTGGCACCAGGCTGCACCTTCTTGGAGACCTGGCCCTTCCAGCGCTGTAACCGTCCATCTGTCTCACGGAGTTGGTATTTCTCTTGGGCTGAGGTAGCTTGAGAGGGGTCCTTCTGCCGCTGCCGGAAGGCGCCTTCCCCCTTCCTGTGGGAACCAATGGAAAAAAAGTGAGAAGTAGAATGAGGATCTCCAGGCCCCTCTGCTCTAACCCTGTTGGCCCACACCCCATCCAGAGCTGCACTAGAACCCAGACGTCTCAGCTCCCATGCTTTCACCCAGGGATGCTCAGCCCGCAAGTTGAATGTAGGCCATGGAGCCAAAGGTATCCAGTGTGCGGGCTCCCCAGGATTGGGAAACTTGATGACAGAGGAGCTATAGCAATAAATATAGCCACCTTCCCGATACCCAATTCCCAAACCCTGAGCCTTGCACAGCATATTGGGGCTGGGTCATACCCCTTCCACCCACCTCTGCAGCTGTATGAGGCCAAGCCGCACCTCTGTTCCTCCCGGAGTTGGGTTAAGCCCTCTCCCCCCACTGTGGGGAATTCTCCTTCCTCCCCTCTCTGGGACTAGGTGGGGCAGAGCTGGGCCATGCCCCCACTCAACAAGAGGCTGGGCTACTATGTTCCCCACTTTCCCTCCCCACTCATATGGCCAGGATGGAGCCAGGATACTGCCTGCCCCATTCTGCATGGCTAGATGGGGCTCTGCCATGACTACCCTGTGCTGACTCCAGACCAGATGGATCTGGCCTGTAAACGGCCTGGCCACTTCCCATCCAGCCTGCTGGCCAAAAATGTTGTGCACCACTGCTTTGATCAGACACCCTGCCCACACAGAGAGCTGGGATAGAACCCAGGAGTCCCAGCTCTCATGCTTTAACCCAGGGGTACTCAACCTCCAGCCCAAAGGCCAAACGTAGCCCATGGAGCAATTAAACATAGCCTGTGGGACTCCACATGTGCTGAGGGAGCAGTGGCAATATCACCACCTTCCCCTGCTGCCAAATTCCCAAGCTTTGCATGTTGGGTCAGAGCTAAGCCCCCTCCTCTCTGCACAGCCAGACTAGGGCTGGGCTATGCCCCCTTTCTCCCAAAAGGCTGAGCTATGATCCCTGTCCCCACGTAGCTGCAGAGCTAGGTCATACCTTACATCTCTGCTGCAGGGCTGAGTTAGGACTAGGATAAGCCCCCTTCCCCCAGGCAGCTGGATCAGGGCCAGGCTCCCCCCCGTCTCCTCCATGCAGCAGATGGGCCCCGTCATGCCCACCCTGGGCACCGGATCAAGACCACTGCCCAGATCCAGCCCAGGTGCTGTCCATTCAGACCACTGGGCAAAAAGGTTAAGCACCACTGCTTTAACCCAGACTCCACTCCCCCAACCTGAGCTATGATAGAAGCCAGGAGTCCTGGCTCCTCCCAGGCTCTGCAGTCAGGAGCACCCTGCTGATGGTGTCCATAGTGTCTAAGAGGTGGGATGTTCTGGACACCTGGGAGCTCCAAGCATGATCTGGGGGTTACTAAGCAGACAGAATGGAGTGTCTTCCCCCACATGCCCAGCCCAACCCTTGCCCTGTAACCCTGCCCACCTCTCACAGGTGCAGCACTCGCATAGTTCATTGTTATCCCCAAAGAAGCCATCACCATAGAAACAAGTGATCTCATCCTGGGGCTCGATGTCCCGTAGCACCTTCACACAGGCCGTGTTGCCCTCAGTCGGGACAAACTGACAAGGGAGGGGAGAGATGTACACAAGCGTCACCAGGATGACATGAGACAAGCACTGGCCAAGGACTCCCCAACACATCTGCTCTGTGTGTGCACGCGTGTGGCTGGGGGGAGATGATCAACTTCCCCCAGCCCCTGGGAAGAGATACCCCACAGCTCTGGGATATCAGTTAAATAGGCACCCACCCAATCTTCTCCTAGAGCTGGTTCACAGCACCTTCCCACCCTCCTCTACACCCCCCTGACTCCCTCTCCCAAAGCTGAGATAGGACCCAGGTGTCCTGGCTCTCAACTCCCCTGATCTAACCCATCTGCCCCCACAGAAGAGCTGGAGATACAGTCCAAAGTCACGTGACTTACCTTACAGTTTGGCCTGCAGTCTAGGAGGTTCCATAGGGGGATAACAGGGAGGAAGAGAGAACAGACAAACAGACACCAGATAAGGAGGTCAGATGGCTGCTTCTCCCCAGTGTCTGGGTGAGATCATCTACCACTGGGATTGCTGAGGCATTCAGTAAGCTGGATGGTGCAGAGAAACAGGCCCAGCTACCTTGGAACAAAGCCCAGTGCTCTACACCTCTTCTCCGCCAGGGGGCACTGGCCCTGATCCAGCCCCAGGATCAGGGAAGGGGAACAGTGGCTGAAGCAGGGGATGACACTCCCACTTTCACACTGGTGCCCTGTGGAACCCTAGGGGCAGAGGGGGATAGAACCACAAAGACCCCCAAGCCCCACTCAGCCTCCATGAGGGCATCTTCACACAGCAGAACAAGGAGCCTCTGTATGGAACTGTATCTCCAGGAGTGATAATGGCAGGGAGCTACAGGTTGAGAGTGAGGGGCACCAGTACAACTGGGGAGGGGGCGAAAGACCAGGTGGGCAGGACACTGTGGGTTAGGAATGAAAAGCACCAGGCAAGCTCTGCCCCACCCCCCGCACCATGGTTGATGAAGGCAGCAGGCCCCAGCCAGAGCTGGGCACAGCGCTTGCGCGTTGAGTACATGATGCTGAAGTCGTTCTCGCCTGCACGCAGTAGGCTCTCATCCGGCTCTGTCAGTTCTGCAATGCAGCCCACCAACAGCTCCAGCTTATCGTTCTTCCTCCTGAGGGGATGGCGAGGTGTCAGCCAGGATCCCCGGCCCAGGGCTTACTGTCCCTTCCCCGCTTCAGAAAGGAAGAGATGCCCTTCCTGGAGCGGGAAGATAACTGATTTCTTGCTCAGCTCTGAAATGCAGCTGTCTTGGAGGTAAGGGGAAGGGGCTGATTCTACAGGAACCTCCCCACCCAGCACTGAGATGCAGCCACTTCTAAGGTGGGAACAGGGGCTGCTGATACATGGACCCCCTCCAGCTTCCCATGGCTGGGATGATGTAGCCACTTCAGGGAGGGGAAGGAGGGGGGAGTTTAAGGCTGACAGTGACTTGTCTAGCCTGAAGGCCTCACCATGACTTGGTGGAGACCACACGGGCCCCATTGGTCTCCAGGGAATAGCGGCTGCAGGGCAGGATTGTGAAGCCACTCTCGGGCAGGAAGATGCGGAGGTAGCGGAATATCTGGGGGGGAAGGATTGAGAGACCCCAATCACAGAACAAAATCCAGGCATCCCAACTCCCAACCTCCTGCCCTAATTCACCAGCCCCACCACTCCCTCCCAGAGCTGCAACAAAACCCAAGCATCCAAGCTCCCAGCCTCCCCTGCTCAAACCCACTCCCTTTCCTAAGCTGGGATAGAGCCCAGACATGGGGAATTACATGAATCTTGAGTGCAGCCTCCTGCTGGCAGCTCCGGTTTTGGAAGTACTGGCAGGACCAATCGCCCAGCATCAGGGCCCGGTATGCAGCCTCCAAGTCCCGGCGCCGGCGAAAGGCTTCTACTGCCTCCCGCAGGTGATGCTGCCTCCGGATAGCAGGGAGCGGGCTGCAGGGAAAGGAGACATGGGTACTCTGGATACACTGACCTTCCAACCTCAGCCAGCTCCACTCTAGGAACCCCCTAGCCCCAGCCAGTGCTCCTCCCTCCCATTCTGCAGCCCCCCGCTAGTCCTCCTCACCTTGGATCCATGGTCCCAGCCACTGCCCTCCTCTCCACTCACCTGACATTCATCTTGTGGGTCTTGAAGCCGAGGTAGGAATCCAGCACCAGGCTGGTAGCGAGGTCATCATTTTCACACAGCTCCTTTGCCGTCACCCGGGTTGACCCCATGGTACCTCCAGGACCATGCTGCTCCCTGCTGCCTGGCCTGCGAGGAGGTCCCAAAATACAGATGGGTCAGCATTCACAGCCATGAGTGGGCCTAGACTGACCTGAACCAAAGTCATGGCAGCTCCCAGGTTAACAGACAATGGGTGCTCAACCCCTGGTCCGCAGGCCAAGCTGAGCCCACAAAGCCATAGTATCAGGCCTGTGGGGATCCCTGAAGGTTGGGAAATTTGGTCACAGACCTGCTCTACTGTTAAATTTCCAAGCCCCGCACAGCCAGAGCAGGGCCAGACCAGGCAACAACCCCTTACCCCTGTGCTGCTAGATGAGCTGGGATGCCCCCTGCCCTGCTCTAAAGGGGCTTCATCTAGCCAATCATGCCCAGTCTGCGCATTGGATTGGGGCTGCTAGTGGGATCTGACCCATGGATGGACTGGGCACTGCCTATCTGGCCCATGAGGCAAAAAATTTGAGCAACATTGATGTCCATGCTCCTCTTTTCCTAGCAGCAGTTGCCAGCTGAGGGTCCATTCAAAGCCCCTCCTCACCCAGCACACTATACCTTGCTGAGATACAGCTGCCTCTGGGGTGAGACTAATTAGATGGGGACCTGATGGACAGGCCTGAAATGTGGCCACCTCTGGGGGATGATATATGAGATAATATGAGCATCATACAACGTTCCCAGCAGCCTGGTATCCTCTGCTGAGCTCCTTGTTCCATGCCCAATGTGGTACCCTCTCTGAGACCCCTGCCCCGTAGTCCGGTGTCCCTCTCTGGGCTCCCCCAGGCCCAGCCCTTTCCTGTTAAGCACTGGCCTGGAGGCTTGGCAGTGTGAGTGGGTGGCAGGCAGGCAGAGGCAGCAAGGGATAACTACCTGCTCAGTGACCTGGTAGCAGGCTCTAGCACAGCAAAACCCCTCAAGGATTGCAGCTAACCAAATTGGAATGGAGGGAAAACCAGATGCAACCCCCCACCCCCCTTCCTTCTCGAGATATCCTTACCTGGCCAGTTCCTCAGCCATGCCATATCCCTTCCCAAGCTGAGAACCCTGGCACCCTGCTTCCAGCCCCACCATTTATAAATAACCTCCAGCAGCCATGCCCCCAACCATGACCTGAGCTCACAACACAACCCACGCACCTGCAAGTTTTCACGCTTAAAGCACAAGTGCTGGCTGGAAATGGAGGGGAGGGAGTAAAAGGGATGTGATGGACACACATCCACCACCAACATCAAACTTGGGAAGCCAGGAGCCCAGGTTCTATCCCAGCTCTGGGAGGGGAGTGGGCTCTGGAGATCTGAGGGGTTACAGCAGCACATGAGGCTTGTGAGTCAAGACTCCTGGGTTCTATCCCAGCTTTGGAAAATTAATTCATCTCAGATGGATTAGAGCAGCAGTGGGGGCTGGGAACCAAGACTTCTGGGTTATGCCCACAGCTCTAGGAAGGGAGTGGGGCCCACTGGGGAACTGACAAAATAACAAAAACAAGAATGGAGCCAGCAGAAACCAACAATTAAACAGTTTGCTGAAAGCATGGCCCCAAAGTCATCCCCCTCTCAACACTATTTGTAATATACAGCTCATGCTCCTTCACCCAGGTTAGGTTAAGACAGGCCTGATGTCCCCCTCCCGCCCCGCATTTCAAGCCCAGAGACCTGCATTGAAGGGTGCTAACTTTAATCCCGTGATTCTCAGTTGCTTCCAAACTATATCCCTGCTCCAAGGAACAGTGTGGGAAGTGTGCAGGGTCATACCCCGCACAACCTGTATTGGCACCCATTAGCTTGTCCAGAATGGGAAGGGACTAACACTGTAACAGTTCTTTATATAGCTCTTCCACCCCCAAAGCAGGCTGAAACAGCTGTGCCACAATGGAGGATCTACCTGGCACAGACCAAGGGAGGAAGCCAAGGAGACCTTCCAGCAAGATATTTACCCAGATGCCCCAACCCCGAACTCTGAAGCTACCTTCCCTCCTGCTTCCAAACAGTCCTTGCTAAAGACCTCTGAGGCCAGGAAGATGCCCATCCAGCCTCTGGGGCAGCAGAGGCAGTGCACCTTCTGGTGATATACAGAGATGTAGGTGATACAGGTGTTGAGATTCTCACCCAAGAGGTGGCTGTCACGGTGAATGTTGACACGGAGGAGGCCTTTCCCCTGGTGTTAAGACACAGCCACCACTGCGATTAGCTACAGAGATTACAGAGACTCAGCACTGAGATGCAGCTGCCTCTAAGGTGAGGCATGGAGGCCAGTTATACAGGAACAGGGGTTGGCACTGAGATGCAATCATCTCTGGGGTGGGGAGTGCTGGGGGGCCATTTGTAAAGGACATAACCTCTGGCCCAGAGGCTCTGGGGGGTTGGTTTATATAGAGACCCTTCACATGGTACTAAAATGGTCTGATTCTTACCCACACACCTGCAATAAGTGGGATGATGCTACCACGTACCCCTCCACTCCCTATTGAGCCCTGCTGTAACAAAGACCTGTGGATGGCTGGGGACCCCCACACCCAACTGAACAGAGACCTCCATCTCTACAGCACAGTCTGAGTATTCCCAGCCCTGTCTCAGGATCCACAGCACAACCTCCAGAGCCCCCACCTGCTTCCCCCAGGTCTCAGTTTGACTGGGGGCTTCACTGCCTCTTGCAATGAGACACCTGGCTGGGAGCCCTTGGGCAGACACATTTCAGCCTGGGAAAAGGGGCTGAGGTTCACTCTTTGTTAGACAGATCCTAAAAGCCAAAAAATGAACCCCACTATGTTCTGAAGAGTTCATGGGGTGCCCTGGATGCCAAAGTTGCATTGATAAAGCATGTGCAGTCTCTATACATAGGTAACCCCAAGCTGTGTTTAGCCATACTGCTATTAGGGCTGCACAAATCATGGCACTTAAAGGTATGTCAGAATTATGTTTACATTATGGGGGATCTCTTGACTGTATATTAATAAGCTTTTATAGAAGGAAGACACTGGCTGCTGCGGTCCCCTTGCTTCACTTGTGGCAGGTTCAGGTGTAATGTCTTGTATTGTGTCAGGGTTGATAGTAGTTCTGCTAAGTGCCTGGACAATGGATTTGTATAGGATGGTTTAGATAGGAAGGGCTCCATCTTAGGTAGGGGCTTGAACTAGGTGACCTCTGGAGCCCTTCCAATTCGATTTCTCTATGATTCTATTATTTTAGCTATGACCATTTAGTGGGACAGTGATGAACTTAAGTGCTCATTGTCTACTGCACTTGAGAGAAGTAATCACTGAGAACAAGCATCAGACCAAGTTGTTTGCTCAAACAGACCTTTCTAGTCAATGAAATATTTCCATTTTAAAGGAAGAGACCTGTAAGAATACCACCTGCAAGGACCTTTCTCAGCACGGGGAAATTAAGTGAGAGACCATATCTGAAGGAGACCAGATTAGTAACCTTCATGTCTGAAAAGATGCAAATAGTCTCCTATCTTAATTAGAACTGGAAAGACTAAGTCTGGTAAGCACACACCTTGGGGAAGAGAGGGTGGTGGCAAGGGTGGGCAGGAACATACATACTGTGGGATCCTTGAGAATCCAACGAGAAATATATATAACTAAGAGAATAAACCATTCTTAAGCTTTGCCTTAACATCAAGCTTTTGTCTAAAGCTTCCTGAACAGAAGATTCCATGGTCCATCAGCTAGTGGGACTTGAAGATGCAGTCACGGATTTCAGGGGAACATCATATTACTATTTGGATATCATCTTCCCAGTATTTATTCATATATCTGTCACTGATTTCTTCTGTTTGCTATTGCTTCCATAATAAACTTTTTTGTCATCTTTACTTATGGTCAAGGGAAGTGTAATTTCACAGTATTTGACCATACAGGTGGGCCTCTAAGGAATGAGGAGAACTTTATCTTTTCTGAGCACACAACCAGACAAAGATGCATTTCTTCTAGCTACCAGAATCCCCTCTGCTAAGGGATGGGAAGACTTGGGCAAGATAAGGAAAGCTGAGGCATCCCAGGCCAAGGAGGTAGCCCCTGGCACATCTAAGTCTGTTCTTAAGAGTCAAGCAGCAGACAGCAAGGAGGGGTTTGGGAAGTGAAACGCACCAATTCACAGCCAAGTAATTCTCTGAGGGGAAGCTCATGCATCCAGTCTGGGAAGAAAGCCACAGCTCTTCCCACTTAGCCACATTGAGGGCACAGGGCACCTGGCTTTCCCAGCCCCCCAGCCTAACTGTATATGATTATCCAGCATTTCTGAATAGCACTGTGCATTCAGCACAGAACCCAGCTGAGATCAGCCCCTACTTCCTTCTGTGTCATACAGGCTCCCCTGTCCGAGATTGTGGGCTGTATACAGCAGCCAGCTGAGATTAGGAACACCCACCCCTGCTACCCTGACAGGCATTATGCAGACCCCAACCAAGAGAAATGTGTTACTATATGTAGAAATTACCCCCTGCAAATACCAGGCACCGCATCCACACAGACGTGATCCTTGCTCCTAAGCTTGTAAAAAAAGGAAAGGGGGTATGGGGGAAACTGAGGTACACAAAAGTCACAGGGATTCAGCTGAAGTGACCCCTGGCAGAGCACCAAATAGAATCCAGGTAGCCTGACCCCGCCCCACCCTCAATCAACCAGGCTATACACCCAAGATGCATGTATGTAAAGTGCCTACCAAAACAGGGCCCTCAGCTTCATATGTGGCCACAGCTGTCCCAGAGCGGTTCTGAAGAGACCAGCATCAGCCCCGAGGCAGATTCAGGGGCTTTCTGATAAAAGGTTCCTTGCAAGTCAGCATGGAGCTACTCACAATTAATCATTCCTGGAACAAGTTAGTTACAGTTAAAATTCCAGGAGTTAGCATATATTCAGTTCCAGCCTCTCCAACCTCCCAGCAAATCCCAGTCCCATCAACACCCCACACATCCCACTGTGATCAGGCTGTCCCCAAATGAAGCCAGCTCATCCAGGAATATCCCACGAAGGCACCAAGGCAAACACTGAGCTCCTTCTGTAAGTGGTCTCCAGAACCTTGCCATTTCTATGGATGCTCATCAGAAAATAAGTGTCCCCCCCACATAAATGTAAATCACCAGTAGGGAATAGCTCCCTGTTTCAAGATGCAGGATGGGGTCCAGCCTTCCTCTCTCCTACCCTAATGATCTCACAAGGTCCCTTCCAGCCCTAAACTTCTGTGAACCTGTAAACAGAGGGGAAAAACTTTGCTCATGCTCTGCTCACTCTCAGCATCCACCCTCTGGCCCCTGTGACATAGGGCTATTTGATATGACACTGGGGAACATGGGCCAATGCCCGCCAAGGCAAACTATAAGCCTCTCTTAATATGGGGGCCAGTAAGGGCACATCAACAGATCAGTGGGGACAGCTAAAAGCAAAAACAGGTATGGGAGTGAGGTCACAGGTTAATAGTGAGTGCTCCAAGGGGGGGGGGGGACACCGATCAGAGCACTACTGACAGTACCTACTAGCCCTCAAACAAATCCAAGGAGTCAGTGGATACTGCCCAGTGAAGCTCTAGGTGACACAGGCCTATTGTCAGACAAGGTTCTTTGGGTAAATCCAATCTCTTTTAATAATCCAACTCAAATAGTTGGAAAAATTCTCCTTAGCAAGCTTTCAAGCACTTAGCAAGCTTTTGGGCACAAACACCCTTTGTCAGGCTTAGAGTCTGCAGATAGTCTATGCTCATTCTGGATGGAGTGCTAAAGCAGCCAGAGGACAGCATAGATGCAAGAAAGCCAGACAATTAAAATGTAAATTGAAGTGGTAAGTAGGCGAGACAAGTGGAGGGGGAGGGAATGAGAATAGCTGGTAAAAAGTGTGGAGGGTTTACCTACAAACTTCACTTCATCAAGCTACTGGATACAAAAAAAAAATCATGGACTTAAATATAGACATTGAATTTATGACACATTATAACCTGCCTAAAATCTGACTCCCCAGGTAAACCCTCTACTTCTTACCAGCTACTCTCATTCCCTTCCCACCACCTTCCTCTCTCATCTTTTGACTACAGCCACTTTCATTCACCATTTCCCACCTCTCACCTACTGACCACCTCAATTTACATCTTAACTGACTGGGTTTCTTGCCTAAGTACTGGCCTCTGGCTGCTTTACCACTTCACCCAGAAAGAGCACACACCAACTGCAAATGCTTCCTCAGCCTAACAAAGGGTATTTATACCTCAAAGCTTGCTAAGAATAATTTTTCCAACTATTTGAGTTGGTTTAATAAAAGATAATCACATTTACCCAAAGAACCATGTCTGCCTATGTCCTTAGATCAACATGGCTACAACCTACACCCCTGAAACAGGCCTATTGTTTTTTTAAGGGCTCACAGGGCCACTGCCCTCCCAGCCAGAGCTTCCGTCCTGATAAGATATATTGCTAGTTGGGCTCAGACCTGGAGGAGGTTGAACAGGAGGTCCAGGAACTTCCTGGGGCCACTGAAGGGGAATATACAAATAAAAAGGTTCAGGGAAAAGTGCAGCCAGAACCTCAGCAGGAGGTTCTGGAGGAGGCATCAAAGGAGCTGCAGCCTAGCACACTCAAGGCAGCCACACACAAGGGTCTCCCTCTGCTTGCAGAAGGGGCAGGTGTTGGGGGTGTCCATGAACTGCACCAGATAAATGCCTAGTGCAGGAGCCACCAGATGATGTCCCGGATGGCTCATGGGATCAGGGTGGAATTCAGGTTCCATTGCTCAGACCTACTGATATACAGTAAAAGAGCATGGGCCTAAGTCCATCAGGGGAATTGTAAGCCTCCCTGTATGAGGGTAGCAACCGGGGACACATCAATTAATTGCATGGGACAATAAAAAAAAGAAAAGAGGAAAGGGAATGGGGTCATAGGTTAATAACTAGGGCATCAGGAGGGGACACTGAGCAGAGCATACTGGCTAGTGCCTACTGAGCCCCAAAGGAGTCAAGGACACCGATCAGTGAAATTATGTCCAAATACATGTGCGGAGAAGTGCCAGGAAGGCAACCCCACATTCACCTGGGCTCCTCCCAACCAGAGCCTCCCCCCTTGTTTTATAGATGGCCAGCTTGGCCAAAGCCAGGGGAAGGATGACCAGGAGGTTCTGGGACTTGGTGCGGCGGCAAATGGGAAGTCCATAAAAGAAAACGTACCGGGAAAAGTGCAGCCAGAACAAGGTTCTGGGGACCGTGGAAGAAGGGCTGCAGCCTGATGTACTCAAGGCAGCTGTGCACCAGGGTCTCCCTCTGCTTACAGAAGTGGCAGGTGTTGGGGGTGGATGTGAACCACTCAGTGCAGGACCTGCCAGCTGAGGTCCTGGGTGGCTCATGGAATCATGATGGATTCAGGCTCCCTCACTTTCACCTGAGCAACACAGGAGCCTAGACATGGAGAGGCTAACCCAGGCAGCAGCAGTTCTTATGTTCTTACATGGGTGCTTTTCCCGGGGCACGTGGTGGAGAGGGCTGCCTGCTCTAAGCCAGTGTCAGGGCTCTGGCTGTGGAAGGGACTTTGGGAAAGCTTTGCCTGCCTGCCTGTCTGGTAGACATCAGCGACAGAATGCCTGTGCAGGCACAGGCTGAGGCTATTTGGGGTCATCTCCTTATGCCCAGTGTGGATGGTGAGAGCCCACAATGGCTAGGCTGAGCTCCTGCCCAGGGGCATAGGAAGGAGGGGCACAGATCCCACCCCCCCAGTTCTGGAGCCTGGGTCCTGACCACAGACTGGGCTTGCAGATGCTACCACTGAGCATTTCGCAAACAATAGCGCTGGGCCAGCAGCTTCAGATGGCAGCTCCTCCTCCCCCACTATCATAGTGGGAACCCTCATCTGCCTCAGTTTCCCCACAAGGCTGGGGAATGGGGGAGGCACAGCCTTGACCTTTGCGCTGAGGGAAGGAGGGGGGGGGAGGGCGGGGCGGCACCCAGAACAATAGAAGAAGGCCCGATGCAAGCCAGGGTGGGGGAGGGAAGGGGCATAATGCACCTAATAAACCACCCCCAATCCTTCACAGGTAAGGCCGTAACGCACCCAATATATGTCCCACCTTGGAATCATAATTCCCTGATTACCGTAATTACTGTAATAGCCAGGCCTCAGTGTGGTTGAGAGCGGGGAGCGCGCGGGCGCAGCTATGGCCATAACGCACGTGTCTTCGAGGGCCCCGATGCCGGCGCACGGGGGCAGCCGGCGGTACCGTAATCTACATAACAGAGGCGGCACCCGCCTCCACCCCGGACTTAGCCCCAGTGCTACCGTAACACATGTAATAGAAACGCCGACACCTCCGCATTCCCACAGGGGTCCCCGCCCGCCCCGAAGGAGCAACGACACCCACAATCAAGAGGGAGGGAGATCCCCTACCATAACCCGTCCCCAGCCCCCACAGACCCGGACGCAGGATTTCATGGCTCACCCGCTACAACCACCACCGCTCGGTCTTTCTCCCTCTGCCGCTCCCCACCTCATCGCCCTCGCCGCCGCTCTCCCCGCCCTCCAGATCCCCATTGGGCCCAGCCCCGAGACCGATGATTCTCATTGGTTGCGCTGCGCATCCGTCATTGCTCGCTCCGCCCACTCAACTCTCTCTGGAACCTGGCTCGGGCGCTCCTCAACTCCCATTGGTCAAGCCGAGGGTCTGTCCCGGTTCGTCCCGCCCCCGCACTCATGTCCCAGCCGTTCCTCCACCATTGGTTGCTCTGGGTGCCTGTCCACCGTTCGACCCGCCCTACCATTCCTCATTGGTCGCTGTCCTGAGCCCGCCTCTCATTGGCAACACTGGGTTCTGCCAAATTTTATCCCTCTTGGTCTCCTCCCGCGCCTTTGGGCCTCACTGCCCGGCTTCGATACCATTCGCTCACCCATTGGACCCCTAGAAAGACTACCACTGAGTCCCCTAACTGTCTGTCGCAATTTAGCCCGCCAACCTCCTTTGGGCTTCAGCCCCACATTGTCCTCCTTTCATTGGTCGACTCATCTGTCAATTCATTGCCTCCCTGTCTTTTCTAAATCTTCATTGGTAGCCACTCAAACCATGCCGCCGTCGGTTGGCTCTCACTGGAGATGGACATGGTTTATCCCGCCTTCCGTTCCTTAGTGGCACCTTTACTCTGCATCCTCCTTCTTCCATTGGTCAAGCCGCGTGTTTGTCACTGCTCATCCCGCCCTATTAGAATCCTACTCCTCTCCCCTAACTATTGGCTGAGGTAGCTGCCAGTCACTTATTGTCACAGAATGCCCACCCACTCAGGAAACCAGCTGGGGTTCCCCTGTCCCCTCTCTGCTGGTGGGCGAGGCGGGTGCAACCCCTGTGTTATTGTAGGACCTGCAGTAATTCCTCATTGCAGGCTTTTGTCACTGGGGCATCAGGACAGCCTGGGGTAAAAATAAAGGATTGCAAGGGGCAAATAAAGCTACAGGCTCAGACAAGGTTGGTCAGGCTTTATTGACCCCCCCCTCCCCAGGTGAAGACAGGACCAACATTTGTGTAGGGCCTACAGTAATCACCTCCTGCTGCCCATGATTTGCCATGGAAAGAAAGATAAAGCCAACAGAAGTGCCAGCAGGAAGGATCCACCGAGTGTGCACCAAGCAGCGGGTTTGTTTCACTGCACCTCTCCAGACAAAAAGCACCAAGGGTTTTGTAGGTCCTACAGTAAACACCTCAAGGTGTTTTTGCAAACAATATGGAACCAAGCGTGAGCTCCAGGGGATTTGAGTAGAAACAGAAGTGGCTGCATGTTGATAGGACCCTGGGTCAACGTTCCCCTGGCGTGTGCCACCCCAGAGGCAGCTGCATCTCAGAGCTGGGCATGTGTTCCCTACACCTCCCCCCCCCTGCACAGTGGTGTCAATAGGCCAGTTCTTCTCCCCGCTATGCATCGTTGACTGCAGAATTCCCCTGGCCAGGCTGCGGGTATTACGCCTCTGGGCCAGGCCAAGGTCCCAGCACGTCAGTAGGTGTTTGGCCATGAGAGAAGGAAGCAGCAGGCAGGCAGGATGCTGATTAAACCTCCCGAGGGCTGGACACCATGGCCAAGGCACCCTGGGCTCAGGGACAGGGTCTGGCTGGGGCAGGGCGAGGCCGAGACCCAGGTATGGTGGAGAAGAGGGTGCTCTATGGGTGGGGTAGGCCTGGCCTCAGTGCTTAGGGCAACTGGGGAGGGGGGGGGGCGTTCCCCTCCAGGGGGTGCTAGAAACTAGTCTCCAGCAGGGAAAGAACCCGGGCATCCCAGCTTGCAACCCACTCTGTGCTTACCCATCAGACTCCACTGCTTTCCCAGAAATGGGAGAGGACCCAGGCATCCTGGTTCCCAGTCCCCATCTTCACTCCCTGCTCTTATGCACCAGATCCCATTTCCTTTCCAGAGCTTGGGTAGAACTCAGGCATCTGGTCTCCCTGCCCCTGAACTCTTATCTACCAGACCCCACTCACCTCCCAGAGCTTGGCCATCCTGGCTGCCAGCCCCTGAGCTCTTATCTACTAGACCCCACTTCCCTCCTGAAGCTGCAGTGCAACACAGACATCTTGGCTTTCCCATTTCCTGAAGCGCCCCACGCCATGCTGCTTGTCCTCCTACCGTTTAGCCCAGGGTTCAACCAGATGTGGGGAGAGGGGCCCCCTAGGGCCCTCCTGGAGTTTTGGAGGGCAAGGACTCAGCCCTGGGGAAAGTGCCTTCCTGTTTTAGCCCTCGTCATACTGCCCTTTGCCCCCAGCTGGCAACGGGACCGCTCTCTGATCAGGGTGGGGCATTGGCAGGGGCTAGGTGGAAGTGCCTAGATGTCCTTAGCCAGCCTGGCTGTACCGCAGACTTGTGGGTGGGGGGCGGGCAGATTTCCCAGGGCAAGTTTAGGGGTTAGGACGGCACCAGAGACATCCCAGCATAGGAGAGCTGCCCCAAGCAGGTAAGTGAAGAACCAGATCTGGCTGCCATGGGGGTGGAGTGGGGTGGGGAAGGAGTCAGGGATGGCTTCTGGCATGGGACCCAAGAGTCCTGGCTTCTGCTCCCCATCCTAATCACTACAGCCCCTTCCTTCCTTCCAGGGCTGGGCTAGAGCCCAGGTGTCCTGGCTCCTGGCTCTTCTCACATTGGATCTCTCTCAGCAGAGATCAGTTGGTCCAAACTCATCCTGACTGAATGCCCTGATCCCACTTGCTTCCTACAGCCTGGCTGCCTTGGGAGATGCCCCTTGCTTCCTTTCTTTCAGGGGTGGCACATAGGTCTCCCATCCCCATCAGGGGGAGGAGGACCCCCAAAGCTGACACCTGAGAGGCCCTGTGACTTTAAACTCTAAGGGATGGGGAGTATATGGGGTGCAGGACTAGGGCTTTCTCCCATGTATAACAACCACCCCTACAGGACTGGGAACCCCCTGCTTAGTATGAAGGGATGGGGGCTGTCTAACTATCTTTCTTCTCCCCGCAACCCAGGTGACTTTGGCCATGTTGATCTGGGCCCTGCTCCCTGTGGTGCTAGCCATGGGGGCTGCCATTGGCTTCTGGGTCGTGTGAGTAATGGACGAGCTTCGTGCCCCCTCCCCCCCTCCCACGCACACATTCGGCTGGGACCCAGGGTCCCGGCTTCCCCTCCCCATTCCAGTCATCACACCCTTCTTCCTCCTGGAGCTTGGATTAGGAACTTTCCCCTCCAGGGGGCCCCTCCAGAGCAGACACTCACTGGCTGTGAGTATGGGTGTAGGGTAGGAGTTGTGCCCACTAGGCTCTGGCCCCCACCCTAAAGCATGTGCCCTTAAGGCCGCTGCTCTGTCCCCCTTACAGGTATGCTGTGGCCGTGGCCAATGGGTCCGTGAACATCACTGCCATGTTCCCCTACATAAGGTAGGTGGGGAAGAACAGCCCTCAGCCCCCCTGGATCCCTCTGGGACCTCCCCACAGGCCTGAGGCCGCATGTAGGGCATGGGGGCACATGTGGCTGATGGCCTCTTCCCTCTTCCCCCAGCACCTGTGGCTCCTTCCCACCCCAGAGCTGCATCTTCAGTCAAGTGCTCAACTTGGGGGCTTTTGTAGGTAAGTGATGTCAGCCTGGAGCAGGGGTGGTCACGGGGCAGAGGCCTATCCTCTGCTGCTGACCTGTGCACCTGCTCCTACCCCCTTACCCAGTGGTCTGGATCTCGGTCCTGAAGTACCAGCAGGTGAGGGAGTATGGCTGTCACAGTGCCCTGAACACCACTGGACTCGTGCTGGGGCTGCTGTGTGCACTGGGTGCCTCCATTGTGGGCAACTTCCAGGTGAGTGGCAGAAAGATGCAGTGTCCAGGGGGTGGAGGCTGTGCAGGGATAGATGGGGAGGGGACTTTGCAGGGGGGAGTCCTGGAATGGAATGGAGGGGGAGACTGTGTTGGGGGGAGCAGGGTAGGGATAGAGGGGCTGGGTAGGGTGATGTGGGGTAATAGCTGGACAGGGGGCACCATGCTGGGAGCAGGGGCTGAGCATGGGCAGCTTTCCAAGCTCCTCCTGGCCTCTCTGCCCACCCCAGCAAAGTAACCAGCTGGAGACCCACCTAGTGGGTGCCTTCCTGGCTTTTGCGGTGGGTGTCGGGTACTTCTGGGTCCAGGCTATCCTGACTTATCGGGTGATCCCACGGCACGGTGGGAACTGGATCGGACCAATCAGGATCTTTCTCTGCGCAGGCAGCACCACTTTCCTCATAGCCAGTATCCTTCTGAGCAAGGGGCACTGATAGGGCTGGGGAGCAGGGGGCTATGGGTTGTGAGAAAGGGCCACCAGCAGGGCTGGAGGGGGTGGGGAGGGAGCCTGGGAACTGCAGGTTGGGAGTGAGGGGCACCAGCAGGGCTGGGGGGGCCCAGGGCTGGGGGACAGGGCAGGAGCGCAGGGCTGGGGGCCCCCAGCATGATGTTGGCACCTTGACGTTGGCACAGTGGTGACCCTGCACATGATGGGCTTGCGGTCGGCGGCCGCAGGCTGCGAGTGGGCCTTGGCCATGACCCTCTTCCTACTCTTTGGGCTTTTTGCTGTGGAGTTCCGGCATGTCACTGGCTGCTCCCTGCGGCTGCAACGCCCCATGTCCACCCACACCCACGAGCTGGTGACGGCCTCCAACCCCACCCTGGCATTCTAGGCTCCTCCCCAGCTAGAGCCCCTTGCTGAGCAGAGAGCATGCCCCCCCTCACACTCCTTCTCCAATGGATGGGGTGGGGGGTATGGCTTGGGGCCACTTTATGTCATCCAGGTTGTACTGGGCCCAGCTTGACCCATGGCCAGGGTAGAGATGACAGGCCTCATTTCTCTCTCGAGCAGGAGAATCACCTCCCCCTCTCACCTTAGTCTGTGTCCCACTGCTTGGAGGGGAAAGACAGGGGCCTCCTGTGACCCTGGTGGGCTGGATCACCTCCCAACATAGGACTGGACCACCCTCTCACACAGGCTGGATCATGCCCCCCACACAGACTGGATTACTCCCACACATGGACTGGATCTCCCATCCCACAATAAGCATGGACTGAATCACTGTCACACAGGTTGGATCATGCCCCTGCCATGGACTGGGTCCCTCTCCACAAGCTGGATCACCCCAACATGAGTTTTATCACCTCCCCACCCCCAACAGGCTGGATCAATGCTTCTCATGTGGACTGGATTACCTGCTCCCCTCCCACAGACTGAATTACCCCTGAAACACAGACTGGACCCTCCAACACATGACTGATTTACCAACTCCCCCAGTACTGCTGTGAGTTCTCTCTCCAAGATGAGGCTCTAATAAACATTTCTAACTTCTGGCCCCTGCTTCCCTGGGATGGAGCACAGGCCAGGGAGTGGCAGTGATATCCACAAGGTGCAGAGCTGGTGTGGGGAGGTGCCTAGCTGGGAAAGGCAGTGCTCTTACAAACACCCTCCCACAACCTGCAGGCCTGCAAGGAACCTGTTTCCCGCCCACTCCCAACCCTCTAGGAGTAGCAGTGCCTGCCATGGGGCCCTTGGGTGCCCTCAGTTTGTAGGGGCAGCGTGGGGGCCAGAGCAGGGGTGGGGGTGGGATTGGAGGTCCAACAGAGGCAGGATCCTGAAGGGACTGACTGGTGGGGGGAGAACAGACTGAGCCAGGCCCCCACGAAGGGGGTGGGGGACAGGAGATTGGTTTTACGTTCATTTTTTGTATTTTTTGTTGTTTTTAGAGCATATTGAGACCCCAGAGAGAGGCATGGGGGAGGTGGGGTGGATGGACAGATGGGGGCAGTCAGACAGATGGAAAGACAGACAGGAGGGGAGGGTGGCAGCATAGGGAAGGGGGGTAGATACAGTTCTCTTAGGATTGGGCACGCCAGCATGCGATCAAGCTCACCCCAAAACTACCCCAGGGGCAGGGGATGAGGGGTGAGGGGGAGCCTGGATGGATCCCTTCTGAGTTGCATGCAGGTGCCCCTCACTGCCAACCTGCAGCCCCTGCTGGGGTCCCTCATCCCAGTTCCTTAAGGGATCTGTGCTGTCTTCCACCTCCCCCCGCCTGCAAGCCATTGAATGTCTCATCCTAAACAGCCTCCCCTCAGTGCACCCCACCCCAGAGGCAGCTGCACCTCAGCACTGAGTGGGAGGTTTCAGCCTTTGCTCCCCTCTCCCCACATCATCTTCTCCCCCCTCCCAGGCTCAGAACTCCTGTGGGGGACTGGGACCCATTTTCCAGCACTCCCCACTCCACCCCCCGGTTCTGTCATATGTCAGCTCCTGTCCTAGCTGAGGCCCATTACCTAGCAAAGGAACTTAAGACCCAAGCAATTTGTCACACCAATTGGCAACAGGTGCTGGAGCCAGAGAAAGGCAGCACATGTGTGGACAATGAGGGGTTAAATGAGGTGGGGGTCAAACCCATTCCCTCCACCTCTTGCCTTATCCATGAGGTGCAAGACCCCAGGCTCTGTTTGAACCTGTTTTGTGAGACCAGTTTCCCACCTCCGTGTGAATGCTCTTCATCTGGATCAAGAAGGGAGGCTGGTTTCTGATGGAGGGAGCCAAGAACCAGGTGCCTCTCCTGACTTGGGCTAAGGATCGTCACATGGAGGATCTTCACATAGACCCAATGTAAGTGCTTCCTAGGATTGGCCTGTCATCCCGAGATGGCTGCATCTCAGTGCCAGACAAGGGATCCCTGTATAAACAGCCTCTGACATGCCCCACCCCAGATTCAACTGCATCTCAGCACTCATCTCCTGTTCCCAGTGGAGGACTGAGAGTCCCCTGGGCCCTCCCTGGTGCTAATCAGCAATTAACCTGCCATCAAAGGTCACCTTTGTTCCTAGTAGTGCCTGGGAAGCCAAAGGGCCAACATTTTCCTAATCCAGGGTGAATGCATCAACACACAGCACTGCTCACCCAGTTCAACTCCAGGGGCTGGGACAGCTGGTTCCTGCCTTTCTGGCATTAACACAGGGAACAATCTGGTCTTAGCCAGGCCTAAACACACAAATGTTGCTGGTCTTGCTCACTCTCCCATCAACTGGGAGGTTATGGTGGGGTTGGAAGATCATACCTCCACCCCAACAGCCAGCAGAGAGGGTGCAGGGCTAAGATCTGAATTAGCTGCCCCCAGAGCTGAGGTTCCCCTGGTTTGGTGGAAGGAGGTGGTAACTCGACTTCAAGCCTGGGTAACTCTGGGAGTGGAAAAATACCCCCATCAATGGAGCTAGATGGGTTCTGACCCTCCTTTCACCCACACCCGAGTTGGAAAGCTGCTTGATGTTCTGGTCCTGTCTACACTGCAGTTCTGGCTTTCCCTTCCAACCTGGCCTCATACCTCCATTTTCCTCTCTGGTGGGCTGGTGGTGGGGAATGGGCAAGTTAATTAAGTGTAAACATTCCCAGCTGCTGAACTGTGCTGTGTGATGAAGTGTCCATACAGGGCCTGTTAGCCCCCTTGGACTAACACCCCTCAAGGCAACAGCTTATACCCTTTCCTCTGTTAAAACCCCTAAGGGTTATGGTGGGGGTTATGCATCTAGAAAGCCTCCTTTGGGCTACATATCGGTGTGACACCATATTAACCTCAGCTGTAAGCCTTGCCTCTCCCAGCCCTTTCCTGAGCTTGTTCCTACTTTATCTGACACCAAACCTCCCTGCACCTGGCTTGAAACCAGATTCTGGAAAGCGTCAAGTATAAATGGACCCTGGTACCGAAATACACCCTTACAGGCAGTGAGTGGTGCTGGAGGGGGTGTGCATGCGTGTGAAAGCCCCACACAGCTGCATCCACACCTGCTTTGCAAAGCCACAAGCCGAAAGAGTTTCCAGTGCCATCACTGAACTGGTTTCCAGTGCCACCAGTTCAACCAATGGTGCTTGTGACTCTTCTGTCTGGGAGTAAATGCAAATTCTTACCACCACCCTGCCCCCCCCCCCAGGCAAACTGAAAGGGGTAAATTCAACTGGGTTACCAGTGCATAGACATATCTCAATTTGGCCACATCTCAATCAGCACCAGTGGGTGGGAGGACTGGGATCGCAGTTCAGATGAAACCCAGAGCAGGGAGGTTGGCAAAGCAGCTAGGGCCGTGGGGGCCCAGTCTGGGCAGGGGTGTTTGGAGGAACCTAACTAAGGGAATTCCCAGTCATGAAGAAGCTGCTAAGCAAGGGAGGCTGGGCTAGGAGGAGTGATGCACACTGCTACAAACTGGTCTTCTATACAGGAACTGGTCAGGACAGCTCACCTGACTTGATTCAAAGCTAAACTGAATTAAACCTGCCCTGTGTGCTCCTGATTTAAGCATCCTGTGTTAGGGTTAGAGATCCTTAAGGAATCTGGAGAGATGAACCAGATGGACCATCTCTCACCTAACTGATAAAACAAGCTGGCTGGCTAAGCATCTCAATGGTTATGATCCCTGCACTGCAGCCTGCTCCAGCCTCTAGTCAACCCACAAGGCAATGATCTGCAGCCATCTGAACTGGTTCCTCAGACTACTCCCATCTACATGGGTAGCTAATCTAGTCTGAGACGCAATGTAGCTCACATCAGGGACAGACTGCCCTTTGAGGAGCAGCTTGTAATGGATGGATAAAGCCCTACAGAAGCCTAAGAAGTTTGTCCCTGGAATTAAACAACTCCTTCCTCATTGCTTTTGAGGGGACCTCACTGCAAAAAGGCATGGTTTTAATTTGGGTCAGCTTGTTCAAAATAACCAAGGGCTCTTGAATTGCTGAGACTAGTAGCTCATGACTGGAGGGGTCTGAGGTTAAGTTTTCATCACTAGACAACATGAAAGGCCCAGCCAGACATTTGAATTCATCTGTGCTTGCTTGAAGGCAGAACACATCTGCTCTGGGCAGCCAGGCCACCAGACGTTACAGTGCCCCCATTGTAAGGGAAGTGGGACAAAATTTGGCTGTGAAGTCCAGGCTGGAACCAGCCCCCACCTGGTGCTTTAGTGTCCACATGACAATGTGTGAGGGGCAGAAGGAGATTAAGAGCATTTATACGAAGGGAAGAGGGGGAAAGCCCCAGGTGGGTTCCACAGAAGCAGTGTCCTGAGCAGGTGACCCCAATGGTTGATTCACACAGGCTCACAGAAGGAAGGGATGGAGCAAGGTTCAGACACAGCTTCTGGGCTGAGGGGCTGCCAGGGTACAGAAGGGGAGGAGAGAAACCAAGAGGAGGGAGAGAGAGAAGGTCACCTAGCCAGACAACCCCACACTCATCTATCTACCCCACAGGGACCCTCCATTCATATATTCATACATCCCACACAGACCCTCCAGCCATCCACTCCTCCATGGACCTTTCTATCCAGTCTGTTCATCCAACCCCACAGGATCCATGCATCCATCCACACACAATCTACATCCATTCCTACATGATCCATCCATCACATGGACCTCCATCCATCCTCACATGGACTTCCATCTGTCCATCCCCACTTGAACCTCTCCCTCCATCCACCCACCCGTAAACCATCTACCCATCTCTACACATTGAGCTTCCCTTCATCTGTTCACATATAGCCTCTCCATCTGTTCATACTTGTGCAGACCTTTCCACCCATCAGTCCACATCCTCTGTCCATCCATCCCCATATGGAACTCCTCCATTGATCCCTTCATACTCACAGAGCCCATCTATCCTTCCCCCACGTCCTGTCCATCCATCTGTCCATCCTCACCTCCCACCCCACAAATAAATAAATTAAATTCACAGCTTGCCCCCTGCAGCCAAGCAGCTACCCCCCACCCCGGGCTCCAGCAGAGGGGGGTGCTCTCGCCTCCTCTGTCTCTGGTTTCTCCATCCAGGTTTCCGTGGGTGGCCGTTGGCTCAGTGGGTGGGTTTTTGTCTTTTAACATCCCTTTTCGTTCTGTTCTTCAGCGCATGGGTTTTTGTTTTAAATATTTACAGGTTCACAGTATTGTCTGCTACGACAGCGGCTCCTGGCCGGATATATGAAGGGGGGGTCCCTGTGAAAGACACCTATGCCCCTGCCAGTGCCCCCTGCCCGTCTTGGTGACGGGGTATGATCCATCCATCCCTTTCATGGCCTCCATCCCATGTCCTGGGCAGGGCTCAGAGAAGGGGGTGTGGTTTCTCCCGAGAGTGCGTGTCTTGTGGGGGGGTCTCTCCCCCCACTGCCCCAGCCCTGTGCGGCCCCCTACGCTTCGGGGGTCATGGCTGTGGGGGCTGGGTGGCCTGAGTCCCATTGGATGACATGAGTTTCTTGTCCCTGGAGGAGGTGCGGCGGTGCTGGTCAGGGAGGTCTGGCTCTGAGCGCCGTGAGGCATGGGAGCTGCGCGTGGGCGTGCTGGGTGCACGGGGCTGCCCGTTTTTCTCATCTGTAGGAGAGATGGGGGGCACTGAGAGGCTGGCGCCCCTTGCTCCTGACTTGCAGCCCCCAGCCCTACCAGTGCCCTTCCCCACCCACAGACCCTGTCAAGCCCCTGCTCCCAGATCTTGGCAGTCCCACAGCGCCCCTTGCTCCCCACCCGTCAGCTCTGCCAGCCCCCTCAGATTCATGATACCCCTCATTCCTGACCCATTGCCCCTGCCAGCCCACTAGACCCCACCATGCCTTGCCAATGCCCCTCACTCCTGATTTACTATGTCTGCCAGCTCCCTTCACTCCCAACCCACAGCCCCCTACCACCTCCTACAGCCCCTTGGTGCCCCTCACTCCTGACAAACTGCTCTTGCCAATGCTACCACTCACCCCTGACCCACTGCTCGTTAGCTCCCCTAAACACCCCCAGCTCCACCAGTGCTCCTCCCTCCCAGCCCACAGCTCTCTGCCAGGCCCCTACCCTGTACCCAAACTCACCAGCAAGGGCCTGCACTGAGGGCTGGTCATGCGTGCTCAGCAGCTGAGCTTGGATTGTTTCCACAACCCGCTTGAACCGGCGGCTAGGACCTGCAAGGGTCAAAGGGCACATGTAGGATCATGGGTGACTGGTGCCACCTTAGTCAGGGGGGCACATTCTCTGCCCCCCCCCCCCCCGGGCAACCAGTCAGCTGACGGGGCGGCACGGGGGGAGGCAGTCCCCCATGATCAATCTCACCGACCAGGAAGCGGCTTCGGTGCTTCCAAAAGTGGCTGCAGCGCTTCATCTGGTGTTCCCACTCCCCAGCTAGTGCTCACAAGGGGGACACTGGCACTCCTGCCTGCCCTACCTGCCCACTGCCTAAGCGGGAAGCATGGCCTATCAGGGGGTCCACCAGCACTTTCAGGGGGTGCATTTGCATCCCTGTGCACCACCTATGCATTGGCATTATGTGGGATGGGTATAGAGAATGCAAAGCTGGAGGAGTCAAGCAGGGACTCCTGTCTCATTGGGAGCTCAGTGGTGGTAGAGGGAGGGAGGGAGGGAGGGTGGGGTGGGTCTCTGGCTCTCAGCCCTGTGACTTCCCTGGTCTCAGTCTCCTGGTGAGGTACCAGTGCTCAACCCCAGGGATGCTGCTATAGACATATCGGTTCTGGGCCCTGGGGGGTGACATGGGGCCACACATAGGTCCCCTAGCCCTGAAGGGTTCTATGGTGTGCCTCATCTCTCACCCACTGCACAGCCTTGGGGGGTCCATGCTCTGGGGGGTTGTTTCTCTCCCCTGGCAGGGCTGAGGGTCTTATTTGTCCCCAGGGGTCTGGTGAGGGGTCCCATTTCACCCACTTATGCTCACGGGGGGGGTCCCACACCCCTGGCCCACCCCACACCCACCTGAGAGGAGGGTAAAGGTGACGGAGTAGAGTCCCCCATCCTTGTGGGCCTCGGCGCCCTCCGAGTAGCTGATGTCCACCTGGAACTTGACAGGCTTCTGGAACACGGCTGGGCCACCCGATGCCTTGTACTCAGCCCGGAAGCTGGTCTGAGACACCACACTGTGGCTCAGGCTGGGGATCTGAAGGGAAGACAGGGGTTGAGCCCAGGACATGTGGGGGACCCCCATCACCATCCCAGCCCTCCAGAGCCCCTCTGTGCCCTACCAATGATCTCCCAATGATCAGGCCCTGCCCCAGAACCCCCCAGTGCCACCATGCTGAAGTCTCTTTCCCTATCCCATCCCTTCCTTTACCCCAGAGCTACCCCAGCCTGTCCCTATCTCAACCCCTGCCCCCACCTCTGCTCCTACCCTCCGTTTTTGTCTCCCTGCCCCCTACCCTATCCCCATTCTGGAGCCCCCTGTCTATAACCCAGCACTCATGCCTCTACTCCAGAGCCCCCAATAGCCCCTGCCCCCACCCTGAAGACTCCTGATCCCAGTACATCCCCACCCCATATCCCCTTTGCAAGCTCTTATCACTGGGTTGCCCCTGCTCTGGACTGACCCCCACCCCAGAACCCCCCTAACCCTGTACCGAGAGGAAGGCGTGAACAATGTCAGCCTTGATGGAGCTGAGGGGCTTGTCCCGGATCACCACAAAGATCTGCTCCTCCTTGTCCAGCGACATGAAGTTCCCAAACCAGGACTTCTTGGCCAGCCTGTGGGACAGGGGGTCAGTACTAGAGGTAACATGTGGTCAGGGCAGAGGGGTGGGGCGGGGATAGCAGTAGAGGGCAGGACATGGTCTCAGTGCTGTGGGAGTGCAAATTCTGGGGATTAGTGTCAAGGGCAGGGCTGGGGCTTGTTGTGGGATTGGACAGAGAAAAGCCTGGGCAGGGGTGGATCCAGATGGGGTACAGTCAAACCCCCATCCCTTTGATTCCTTCTCCACCCAAACTTTAAAACCAATGGTTTGGGAAAGGCAGTGCATTTCTATGCAGGCAGCATTGGGGGAGTAAATTGATTTCACGGCTCATTATTAGGAATCCAGGTTTCCCATTTTTCATTTTACATGAGAGAAATTTGGATTTTTCATAGATTCGTAGATTCATAAATGTTAGGGTCAGAAGGGACCTCAGCAGCTCATCGAATCCAACCCCCTGTCCTGGGCAGAAAAGAGCGCTGGGCTCAGACAACCCCAGCTAGGTGCTTGTCCAGTCTCCTTTTGAAGACCCCCAAGGTAGGGGAGAGCACGACCTCCCTTGGAAGCCCAGTCCAGATTCTGGCAACCCTTACTGTGAAGAAGCTCTTTCTAATGTCCAACCTAAATCTGCTCTCCATTAATTTGTGGCCATTGTTCCTAGTTACTCCAGTTACATAGAAACATGCAGATTTTTCATTTTTGCAGAGAGCTCTCTGCAGGCTGCAAGGGGTTGCGGGGAGCAGGAGGAGAGCAGTCAGGCAGGGGGACCACATGCACCTGCATGCTTACACATGTGCATGGCCACCAGGCAGCCTGGAGAGCAGCTCCTGCAGGTAAGTCTGGCTGGGGGGAGAGGGGGATTGAGGCCTCCATAGGGACAAAGGGAGGGAGGGAGTTGGGCACGGCTGCAGCTGGGGCTGCTGCCAACCCCAGTGGTGCTGAGGTTCAGGGCTGCAATGTGCGGCCTCAGGGCCCTGGTGGGAGGCAGGGCAGAGCAATGGGTGGCTCATCCGTGAGGTAAGCCTGGTTCCCTACTGCTGTGTGCACTCCAAGGAGGGCAGGAGGGGCACTTTCCCACCAGATTTGTGTGCAGGGTGGGTGTGGGCTACCTGCTGTGGGCTCAGGCTCCCTGCCCTGCTGCCCTACCCCAGGGCCTCCACAGTCCAGTGGACGGGACTTGGTGGAGCGGGGCCAGGCATGGAAGCTCAATCCCACCACAAGCCCCACACCACTCTAGTGAGATGTCCCCTGCCCACCCGAGCTACCCTCGGGGGCAGCTGCACTGAGCTGTGGCCCTCACTGCTTCTGGGCAGGCAGAGGATGCCTCACTAGGGCGGTACAAAGCTCTCAGTAGTGGCACCAAGCTTTCCCACCCTGCCTCACTCCATCCTGCTGCTCCAGGTCCTGCCCACTGGGCCATGGAGGCACTGGTGGAGAGCAGCTGAGTGGAAAGTCCAAGTCCACAGTGGGCAGCCTGCAACCCCCAGCCCTGCAACACTCAGGCTCCACTCTGTCTATACCACACATGGAGGGTAGGAAGGCCGGCACCATGCTCCACTCTGCCACAGCAGCTGCTGTCTCTGGCAAACAGCTACCAGGGCTCAGACACTGCTGTGAAGGGCAGAGAGCTGTGGACCCAGGTCCCTGGCTTGGTAGCCCTGACAGCTGGGGGCTCCTTCCAGCAGGGCTGGGGGGGAATGAGGGGCACCTGCAGGGCCAGAAGGCTGTGGGGGTGGGAATGAAGGGCCTGGACTGCTTCCTGGTAAGCAAAGGGGGCAGGGGGAGCTCTGATTTTCCATGATAAAACACCCCAAATCAAATACCAAAATTTATAGGTACGTAGAATTTATTTTATTACAGTGATTGAGACACTGGTAGGCTTTAAAATTGTAAATATATTAATAAAACATTGTGTCAACTGATACCTATATATAGAGTGACATTTCATTTTAATAGAAGATCTGGGGGTTTTTAATCAGAGAATTTGCAATTTTTTTTATCAGAACAAACCAGGATTTCTGCTCATTACCATCTCCCTGATTCTTACTCATCTGTCCCTCCACATGTGTTAACAAACCTCTCTCTTTAATAGTCTTGATGTTCTACTATTCAAATATTCCTTTCTTCTGCAGTTTAGCTATCTATTCAACATTCCTGGTAAAGTCCCTCATCTATTTTACAGTCTGCAGAATGGTTTCATAGATCTAGCTAAAATCTTAAATCAGATGTGGTCATATTAACTCAGATGTAGAACTGACTGACAGTGAAGTACTGGAGGCATGATCAGGGAACTCCAGAAAGTTTTGTTTTATGAATCTGGATAAGAGATGCTAATTTAACTATAATGATGACAGGATTCATGATACAATATTCTTTGACTATTTTTGCCATGTTTGTTGTAATAGATACAGATATCTATTATAGTTCCACTATTATGTATATCATTTTGCTATTCCACTATTATCCACTATTATCTATACTTAAGCACCCCTGGATTAACAGATACTGAAGGACCCAAAGGGGGGTGGAATAGGATAGCCCTTAGATGCCCATATCTATTTAGGTGCCTAACAGGTGGACTAAGGTTTACCCTCTGGCTTTAGTTCTGAGTCTCTGTCTTTCCGAGGTAGATTCATAGATGTTAGGGTCAGAAGGGACCTCAATAGATCATCGAGTCTGACCCCCTGCATAGGCAGGAAAGAGTGCTGGATCTAGATGACCCCAGCTAGATGCATATCCAATCTCCTCTTGAAGACCCCCAGGATAGGGGAGAGCGCCACCTCCCTTGGGAGCCCGTTCCAGACCTTGGCCACTCTAACTGTGAAGAAGTTCTTCCTAATGTCTAGTCTAAATCTGCTCTCTGCCAGCTTGTGGCCATTATTTCTTGTAATCCCCAGAGGCACCTTGGTGAATAAAACCTCAACAATTTCCTTCTGTGCCCCCGTGATGAACTTATAGGCAGCCACAAAGTCGCCTCTCAACCTTCTCTTGAGGCTGAAAAGGTCCAGGTTCTCTAGTCTCTCCTCACAGGGCTTGGTCTGAAAGCCCTTAACCATACGAACGGCCCTTCTCTTGATTCCCTCCAGGTTATCCACATCCCTCTTGAAGTCTGGTGCCCAGAATTGCACGCAGTACTCCAACTGCAGTCTGACCAGCACCTGATAGAGGGGAAGTATCACCTCTTTGGATCTATTTGTCATGCATCTGCTGATGCATGATAAAGTGTCATTAGCTTTTCTGATGGCTTCGACTCATGTTCATCTTGGAGTCCTAGTGGACTCCAAGATCCCTTTCCACTTCCGTGCCACCCAGCAGGTCATTTCCTAGGCAGTAGGTATGCTGGACATTTTTTCCCTCCCTAGGTGCAGAACTTTGCATATCTCCTTGTTGAACTGCATTCTGTTGTTTTCTGCCCACTTGTCCAACATATCCAGGTCTGCTTGCAGCTGTTCGTTCCCTGCCCTCCAGCTTCTCCACTTCTCCCCACAGTTTTGTGTCATCTGCAAACTTGGACAGAGTACATTTCACTCCCTCGTCCAAGTCGCTGATGAAGACATTAAAGAGTATTGGTCCAAGGACCGAGCCCTGGAGGACCCCATTGCCCACACCCTTTCAGGTCGAGACCAACCCATCCACCACGACTCTCTGGGTGCAACCCTGTAGCCAATTCACCACCCACCGGACTGTGTAGTCATCCAAGTCACAGCCTCTTAACTTGTTCACCAGTATGGGGTGGGATACCATATCGAAGGCCTTCCT
>JAGPOW010002008.1:0-12135 GCA_030014935.1 Caiman crocodilus | reverse complement strand
CCGGCAGCCGCCGCGCCCGCCCGCCCGCCCCGGGGCAGGGGTCTTTGATGCCGCCCGGCAGGACCCAGGGGGGACCTCCCTGCGGGCGCTTGTCCGCACCGGGGTCCCCGCACCAGGCGGCTCTGAGCTGGACCCCGCACGCCCCCGGGGCAGGAGCGTGGGAGAGGGGAAACCGAGGCAAGCTAGAGGAGGGCTGTGCCTGCCCTGCCGGACCCTGGCCCCGTGGGGCTGAGAGTAGGGAGCAGGTCCCTTGCTGGGGCAAGAGACTGTGACCCTGGAGCCTGGCCCCGCGCACGCCTGGCCCCAGCAGCCCCCCGGCAGGGCCTGGAGCACTCCGGGAGTGTGGCCGCGTGGTCCTTCTCCCCCAGCCCCTGCCCCTGCACCTGCTCCATCCCTCTGCAGACCCCGGCCCCGTGCCGCTCGCACCCGCAGCAGGTGCATCGTGGCCCCCCTGGGCCTCTGCTTCCTGCCCCAGGATCCTTTCCCCACCGGGGCCCCTGGGCTGCGGCCCCTGCTCCCTGCGCTGTCGGAGCCCAGGCGGTCCTGAGCACCTCTGGTGGCTCCAGTGCCCCGGTAGCCCCGGGGCTGGGCCTGCCGGGCGCTGTTCCCAGGCTGGCTGGGACCTGGCAAGGCCTTGCATGGGGAAGCCAGTGCACGCCTGTTAATGGCCCTCAATTGCATTTTCATTCGTTAATGGGGGAATGATCTATCGACAGGCGAGCTAATCTGCTCATATATCTTCTGGCCCCGGGCGTCAGCCCGGCCCAGCGCCGGAGGCAGGGAGGGAGCCAGCTCTGCCTGAATACAGATTGGGCTCAGGCAGCACAGCCCTCGTGCCTCTGTGCTGCATGCCACTGCGTGGGCACGCGTGTGTGCACGTGTGCTTGTGCATGGGGGTGTGTGTACGTGTGTGCGGGCTTGTGGCATATGTGCTTGGGCGTAGGCCTGCAGGCTTGTGTGGGTTGGTGTGTGTGTGCTTGTGTTTGCGTGCACATGAGCTTATGTTTGTGTGTGTGTGTTTGCATGTGTGCATGCCCATGTGTGTGTTCATCTGTGCATGCATGTAACACTTTTCCCCTTGCATCTTCTCCCAGGCATCTGTGTCAAAGGTCCCAGGTGGCAGGGGCGAGCTTTGGCCCGGACTGAGCCCAGGCCCTTCCTGCCCAGAGCAGCCCCCGCGTGGGGCCGTGTCCGCCTGGCCCCCATGGCACAGGGGCTGCGGAGGGCTAGTGGAGCTGCAGCAGCCATAGGCACCACCCATGTCTGGCCCTGGGCACCAGGAGCGCAGCTACGCCAGGCCATGGCTGCTGGGCATGAGACTTGCTGGGACTCTGCCCACGTGCACAGGGAGGCCTGAGCAGGGTCCCCGCTGCCCCTTCCCCAGGCCTGGGCCTGGGGAAGGGGTTGCCAAGGGAGCTTCTCCCCTCGCTCCCTTGGCTGCTGTGTTTGGCAAACCCTGCCAGGTTGCTGTGCGGGGCAGGGATGGGGGTCCTGTGGCCACGTGGGGCAGGTCTGGGTGTCTCCCGGCCATGTCTGCCCATGTCAGTGGGAGAGGGAGGGTCCCTGGAGCGCTGAGCCGGGGGCTGGGAACAGACCCCCTGGGGGAGTCTGTGCACACAGGGTCTGGGGAGCGTGTGCGTCCCAGGTGCCCATGTGAGTGCAGGGACACGTGTGTATTTGGGTCCTGGACGTCCACATGTATTCAGGGTTGCATGCATGTGTGCGCATGTCTCTGATGTCCATGTGTGTATAGGGATGCATGTGTGTGTTCAGGGATGCGTGTGTGTGTGTGTATGTGGCGGGGGTGTCCACATACATACAGGGGTGCATGTGTGTGTATCAGAGGTGCCCACGTGTGCCCAGTGGCAGGCGTGCAGCAGCCGGGTGCAGTCTTGGGGGTTCCCCTGCCTGGGCTGGGCAGCTGCGTGGCCTGGGGCCCCGTGGCCTGGCTGAGTCCTGCTGCCGTGTGTCCGCACGCTCCAGTCCACACCGGGGGGATCCTGGAGAACACCCGCAAAGGGGCCGCCTGACTCGGGCCATCCTGGTTGTCCTCTCACTGGCTGCCCATGCCCTACACACCCCCTGCCCCCACTGCCGGCCTGCTGTGCCTCATGCTCTCCTCTCTCTTCCTTTGCAGAAAACTGGGCACTCGCGGCGCTTCGGGCGCTTCACGCATGGTGCGTTGAGTTACCCGCATGCAGCCCCCATCCCGAGCGCGACCGGTGCCCCAGGCTCATAGTCTAGCCTCCCCTATCACCCCCGGGGGCAGCAGTTGGCGGGCATTTGGGAGGGCGCACGGGGGGCTGATGCACAGGTCAAGGAGCCTGGGCACAATGTCTCCACCTTCCAGCCCTGCCTTCCCCAGGGGGTGCAGCTGAGCGACGTGGGGGCCCTCGGCCCCTGCAGAAGAGCCCAGAGCTGCCCCCGCCTTGGGGTTCCTGGAGGCGCGGGTGGGCCGTGGCTGGGCTCTGCTGGGGTGGGCTGGAGCAGTGCCGTGATGGGGGGCCCCAGCAATGCGGGGGCGGGGGTCCAGCCTGGAGCACCCCTGTGCCAGGGTCGGTGCCAGGGGTGGGCAGACCAGCCGTGACTCTTCCTTGGTGACTGAACTGGGGTCACGTCCCGCGGGGCTCGGGAGCCGTGTCATGGAGCGCGCAGGTGTCCGCTCTGCCCTGGGCCCAGGTCTCGGGCGGGCGTCTCTGGGTCAGTGCGGGCTCAGCACTGGCTCTGGTCACAGAGGTGCCTGGCCCCAATGGCCGGGGACAGCGGAGCCCTGGGCGCTGCCAGAGCATGCAAGTGATGTGACGGGGGTCTCGCCGTCATCCGGTTGGGGGCACGAGGGCTGAGGGAGGCCGCGGGTATGTGCACAGCAGCACAGTGCTCATGTATACACCCGTGTGGCTGGTTGCCATGAGTGTGAGCACACTCATGGGGATGCCACGTGGGCAGAGCAGGGTGGCCGCAGACTGGGGCTGTGCCCGGCTGTGCTATTGCCCCTGCTGGGACTCAGCGCCGCAGGGTCCTGGCTGGAGGCTCTCAGCCCCGCTCACGCTGCCCTGGGGGGGCAGGCAGGAGTTTGCCCCCTGCTTAGCCTGCCCGGCTGGGGAAGGGGTTGCCCCTCGCTCTGCAATGGGGGCACAGCTTGGGCCTGGGCTCTCCCGGGGGCTCTCAGCGTCTCTGGGCCTCGTCGCTGCACGTGGGGCTGGGGGTGTCAGGATGGGGTCAGACCAGGCGTGTCTGGGGGGTCAGGCTGGGCTGTGGGGAGCTTCTGGGGGGCAGGACTTACCGCCCCCCAGGCACAACTCAGACCTGGCCGTGCCGCTCCGCTCAGCCCAGAGTCGCCGGAGCCGTGCACGTGCCCGCCCCCAGCTCCGCCGGTGCCCATGCCCTGGGGCCCGCGCCCGAGCCCCACGCCTCGCAGGCTGGGCCGATAACCGGCTGTTGATGTCTCTCTCTCTCTTGCTGCCCCTACGGAAGCGAAGTTTTCCGCTCCTGCAGGAAGCAAAGCTACGGTAGGACTTGCCCCCGCCCGCGCCGCCCGGCCCTGCTCCCCGACGCCCTGCCAGCTCCTGCCTCTGCTCCCTGCTGCGCCCACGCGGTGCCCCGACGGGGCCTGGCGCCAGGTGGGCGCAGCCTTGCCGGCCCCTCACGCCGCCCCGTCTCTCCCCCAGACTCGGAGACCGGCGAGGATGAGGCCAGCGACCCGCAGGTGACGGCGCGCAGCGAGCTGCAGGATGACGCCGCGTTCAGCACCCCCACGGGTGAGCGGGCGCGGGGCGGCATTGGGCTGGCGGGTGCGGTCGGCGCCTTCCCCGCCCGGTGCCTGCTCTACTGTCTCCGTCCCGGCGCAGGGGAGTCGGACACGCTGGTGGACGCCTCGGTGAGCACGACACCCACGTCCGCACCGGGGCCGGTGCCGGCAGACGAGCGCTCCAGCGGCTCGGGCAGCCAGCAGACGGTGGTGGAGAGGGAGACGGACGCCGGCCCCCCGGCCCGGGGGCCCTACCTGCGCCCTGGCACCCACGCCCCGGCGCCGCCACCGCTGCCCAGGCAAGCACACGCGCCGGCCCCCTGGGGCGCCGGCATCCGGCACCTGGGCGTGGAGCCGCTGGTGCGGGCGTCGCGGGCCGACGTGGCGGGCGCGGGCTGGGGGTCGGAGGACAGCCTCTCGGTGGGCAGCGACCCCTACGGCAGCGCCTTCAGCCTCTACCGCGGGCGGGCGCTCTCCCTGCACGTGTAAGTAGCGGGGGCGGGGGGGGCGTCACGCCGGGGCCATCACCCCCCCCGCCTGCCCCGCGCCCCACCGCCATCGTCCTGCCGCCCGCCGGGGTCTGTCTTTGGCTGCTTCGTTCCCCACCACCGCCGAGGACGGGGCTCTGAGCGCTGCGCCGGCCGGGCCGAGGGAGAGGCTGGGGCCGTGGGGGGACAGGCAGGTCGGGGAGGGGGTCCTGGGGGCGGCAGCTGGAAGGGGCTGGGAGTCATGGGTGCTGCCCTGACCCCCGGTGCAGGGCGGGTCCCGGGGATGTGGCTGTGGGGCGGGGGCCGGGGTCTCCCCAGTGCCCGGCGCAGTGCTCAGACCCCCCCTTGCCCCCTCATCACCTGTTCCTTCGACCTCCATCTCCCCTCCATGTTCGAGGCTCGTTGCATTGCACCCGGGCCCGCCGCGGGGCTGGTGGGTGCTCCCTGGTGCGGGGGGTGGGAGGGTGCTCGAGAGCCCGCGGGCTGGGTCTGAACAAGCCGGGGGTGGGGGGTCCAACTACCGCAATCCCAGCCCCCAGGGGCCGGCCACGGCCGTATGCCCCCGCCGGGTCGGCCGCCAGCCCCGCAGGGCCCAGGCAGCCCCCGGAGCTCGCCTGCCCCTTCCCAGGCTGCCTGGGCCACGGGCCCCAGCCGGGCCCCCGTCCTTGCCAGCCCCCAGGGCGACCTGCTGCCACGTCTCGTGCCGGGGCGAGGTTGGCACAAGCCACGGCTGGATGCTGATGCCGGCCCGTCCCGTCCCGCCTGCAGCAGCCTCCCCCAGGGCGGGTACCGGCGGGACGACACGGACACCAGCTCCTCCGACCGCTCCCCGCAGCCGGGCGCCGAGCCCCTGCCCGTCCCGCTGCTCAGTGCCAAGCCGCCCGTGCTGCGCTCTGCCTCGCCGCGCCCCGGCTCCACGCCCCTGACGCCCCGCAAGAAGGCGGCGATGCCGGCCGAGTACCGGGACACGGTGCCCGAGGAGCTGGAGGAGAAGCTGCACAAGCCCAAGTCATCGGGGCCGTCGGTGAGCAGCACGCAGGGCTCGCGGCCGCCCACGCCCCTCAGCGAGGCCTCGGGCCGCGTCTCGGTGCTGCGCGGCTCACCCAAGCTGGCGCGCTCGGGCTCCAGGATCTTCGAGAAGCTGCGCTGCTTCGAGGAGCGGCGCCGGAGCCTGGACCAGAGCGACAGCCCCTTCCCGGTGCACGCCTGGCTGCCCCTGCGCAAGACCCGCTCCGTGGACCTGGCCGCCCACCCCGGGGCTGGCGCGGGCAGCGCGGCCTCCGCCTCGCCCAGCGGCTCGCGGGAAGACCTGCGGGAGGGCACGCGCTCCGAGCTGGGCGGCGTGGCCTGCCGGCGCCTGGCCTTCCGCCACAAAGCTGCCTCCCTGGACGAGCGGCGCCGTGCCGCCGAGCTGGAGCTCAAGTTCTCCGAGGAGCTGAGCCGCATCAAGAGCAGCGTCTCCAAGCAGCAGCTGCGGCGCTCCCAGGAGCTGGCCAAGACCCGCGAGCCCATGGCCGCCCCCGAGCCCGCGGCCCCCCGCGTGGTCCAGAAGGTCCAGCCCGTGCATACCGCCCCGGCTGCACACGTGCCATCGCCACAGGTGCCCACCGAGAACACGCGTGTCATCCAGCAGCTGGCCCTGTCCAGCATGGGGATGGTCGGGCCCCGCGACGATCCGGAGCCCGGCGCCACGAAGGCCGGGCGCAAGCCGCTGGTGCGGAGCTGTGCCACGGCCGGGCCACTGGAGGGGGACGGTGCCCGCCGGCCCGGGCAGCAGCAGGAGGGCACCGGCGAGCTGCGGAGGAGGCTGGAGCAGTGCCCGCTGGCACAGGCCACCCCGCTGGGCCGCAGGGACCTCGCGGGCGCTGGGACCCCGGAGGCCGCCACGTGCCCAGGCGTGGCGAGAGCCGGCCACAATGCCCGGGCCCCTGGGCTGGCAAGCGAGGCCCCAGCCACCGTCCGCCCGCCCGGCCAGCCACACCGCAAGCGAGACGCAGCCCCTGAGACGCGGTTCCTGCCCTGGGCACGGCCTGGCCTGGAGCATGAGGGCAGCCTGGAGCGGCGGGCGCCTGAGAGGAGGCCGCTGAGGCTGAGCGAGAGGAAGGATGGTGGCACGCCGGCCTCCGAAGGAAGAAGTGCCCGGAGCAAGGGCAAGGGGCGCCGGGTCCGGCCCACCTCCCCGGAGCATGGTAGGGCTGCCGCTCCTCTGCTGCCGCGGTGCTGGGCAGGGGTCCCCGAGCAGACCCCTGGGGCTGGGCACTGGGGCACCCCCCGCTCTGCTGGAGATGCAAGGGGCCCCCGCCCCGGCCCGCTCAGCCAGCGCCTGCCCTCTCCCGGCAGAGTCCTCGGACGACTCCTACGTCTCCGCGGACGAGGACCCGCTGGAGGCGCCCGTCTTCGAGATCCCCATCCAGGACACGGCCGTGACTGTGGGGGGCGAGGTGCTGCTCAAGTGCATCGTCACTGCCAACCCCTGCCCCGAAGGTGAGGGCCGCGGCGGCGGCTGGGCCGTGGCCAAGCCGGCGTGGCATGCGAGCTCCTGGGTGCCTGCCGGGCCCTGACGTCGACTCCCCAGATGGCCGTGGCAGCGTCACTTTGCTGGGGAGGGTCCCCTCCAGCGGGGAGGGCTCGTTAGCTCGCGTGCCCACGTGCTCGTTAGGTGGGAAGCACTGAGTCATCCTCTGCACAGCGTGAGCCCCAGCCCCGGACCACGCCAGTGGCAGTGGAGCAGGGGACACGTCACGGGCCGTGCCGTGGGCTGTCTGGGGTCCGTGCTGGGGCTCCTGCCAGGACCCTGGGGCAGGCCTCAGGGATTTGGAGCTGGGGTCTCCGGCCCCTCTCGCCCTGTGACTTCGGGGTCACCCCTCGCCCGTGGAAGCCCCCCCCCGAGGTTAACCCTTCACCTGCCAGGCAGGAGGCTCCTGCAGAGGGTGCAAGATGTCAGTCCCAGGCAGGGCCAGAAAGCCCAGGAGTCCTGCGTCTCCCCCCGCCCTCCCCGTGCTGCCCGGTGGCACCTGCCCCGGGGAGCCCAGGCCCGGCCAGCCCTTCCTGGGAGCTGGGGTGCAAGGCTCCCCTGGTCTGGGTATCTGCCCTCGCGGTGCCCCGGGCCCTGCTCCTGCCCCTGTGTCCGATGGGCTCCAGCGCGATCTTCCTGCCCTGCTGTGCCCCCAGTGTCGTGGCGCAAGGACGGGGTGCCCCTGCGCAGCTCGGTGGCGCGCCCCATCCGGGCGGAGGGCGAGCGCCACACGCTGCTGGTGCGTGGGGCCCGGGCGGCCGATGCCGGGCTCTACACGGTGGCGGCCGCCAACGAGGTGGGCGAATCCTGCTGCAGCGCCATCCTCACCGTGCGGCCCGGTGAGTGCGGGGGCGGCCGGGCTGGGGGCGGCCTGCCAGCTGGCCGCGGTCCCAAGGCATCCGGCTGCCTTACCCTACAAGGCGCTGCCTGAGCCCGGAGCTGACGTGCGCCGGCTCGGGCTCCGCTTCCTTCCCTGCGGCCCCGATCCAGCTGCAGGGACTGGTGTGGGGGGTCCCTGCTGCTGGGCCTGGCCTGGGCAGTGGGGGAGGTCCCTGGGGGGTGCCGGAGTCGCCAGTGGTGCCCCTGAGCTTGGCTGTCTTGTGGGCAGCAGCTGGGGGGCTGCTCTGGGACCCCCAAGCCTCCCCACATAGGGCTGGCAGTGGTGGGACGCAGTGCCTGGGTGGGGGGGCCGGGCCAGGCCGGGGGGGCTGCAGGGGTGCACCGCAGCTGGGATGCAGTCGCCTGAGCCGCCTGGTGAGTGCCGTGGCCCTGGCCTCCCCGAGCCCCGCCGTGCCCTCCCTGCCCCCGGCTCCTGTCCAGAGTCAAGGTCACGGTCACGGGTCACGGGCACAGCTCAGCCCTCGTCCCTGCTCCCAGGCGAGGGGCCGCGGGGCCGGGCAGGGTGGGGGTCTCTGCAGCTGGAGCGGGTGCTGAGCTGAGCTGAGCTGGGCGCGTGTCCTGTGGCAGCGCTGCCCACGCCCTGGCACGGTGCCCCCGCGCCTCCCCGGCCCCTGGCCAGCCCGGTGGCCTCGGACGAGGAGTACCTGAGCCCCCCGGAGGACCTGCCTGAGCCTCCCGCCCCCCGGGCCCGTGCCCCGGACCCCGGCATCAAGGCGGCACCAGCCTTCGAGGTGAGCACGCGGCAGGGGCGAGTGCCGGGCTGGCTCGGTGGGCTCTGGGCAGCCCCGGCACAGGTCCCTGACCGTCCCCTCCGCAGGCGACGCTGTCGGACCAGGCGGTGCTGGAGGGGCAGGATGTCAGCATGAGCGTGCGGGTCCGTGGGGAGCCCAAGCCCATCATCTACTGGTGAGCGCGGGGTGGCAGGACCCACCCGGGGGGACGGGGCTGCTGTGCTGCCGTGGGGGCTGACCGCACTGTCCCCGGCCCAGGCTGAGGAACCGGCAGCCGGTGAAGTACGGGCGCCGGCACCGAGCGGTGGAGGAGGAGGATGGCGGCGCCTTCACGCTGCGCATCGCGGCGGCTGAGCTCACCGATTCCGGCTACTACGTCTGCAAGGCCATCAACGAGTACGGCACGCGGCAGTGCGAGGCCAAGCTGGAGGTCAGAGGTAAGGGGCCAGGTCCTGCTGCCCCAACCCGGACCCCAGTACCGGCGACAGTACCCGGGGCCCCGGCACGGCTCCTCCAGGCTGGGGGCGCAGCGGGTGGGCGCGGGGGTCTGCCCTCACCCACTTGTCCACACTTCCTGGCCCTGCCGATGCCCCTCACTCCCGACCCGCAGCCCCCTGTCCCCCTCCCCGGCCCTGCCGGCGCCCCTCGCTTCCACTCCACAGCCCCCTGCCCCACCACCCCGACCGGTGCCCCTCACTCCTGCCCCCCACCCCCCCCCAGCCCTGCTGGCGCCCCTCAGCCCCTGCCCTCCCACCCTGGCGTGCGCCTGAGTGGCAGCACTCGCACACACCACCTGTCTCACCAGCTCTGTGGTGCCCTTCGCTGCGGGACCCTTTGGGTGTTGGTGCCTGGCAGAGGCTTCTCCCCGCGCCCCTGCCCCGCAGCAGCTGCCCCGGTCCAGCCCCCGCCACGTGCCCACAGCGCCTCCTGCTGCCGTGGCTGGAGCATGTGGGCTGGGCTAGAGGCACCCTGGGGCTCTGGCCTGGCAGAAGCCTGCCCGGCACCATGGAGCGCGGGTCGTGGGGCCAGCTCTGGCCCTGGCACCAACATAGGCACTTCCCTCAGCCGGGTCCACGGCCCCCACAGCGAGGCCCACCACAGGCCACGGGTGGGACCTCCCGGTCCGGAGCTGGCACTGGCACCCGAGTCGGTTCCCACCCGTGGCTGAGCTCCCATCTCCATTTCACACCCCTGTTCACGCTGGTCCCTCCAGCCTGGGAGTGCAAGGGGTGTGGGTCCCTGGCAGGGCCTGGCACGTAGCAGGGCCCGATTCCCCGTGAGATGCCCCCCTGCACACGCTTGACCCGTACAGGGAAAGGAGGAGCACACGTGCCAGGAGACACGTACCCCACTGTGCCATCCTCGTCCCCCCGCCATGTGCATGCGTGTCTTGTGCTGTGTGTGTCCGCGTCGTGTTGGTGTGTGCGTGCCTGCGTGGCTGTGGCGTGCGTTGCACTAACCCTGCGCTTGCTGACTGCGGTTTTTGTCTGTACACAGGGGGCATGCGGTAGGGGCCTGCCCGCCGCGGGGCTCGGTAGCCGGACCTCGCCTCCAGCAGCCACGGCGCGGCCGCGGGGCAGGGACTGCAGCCCCTGGCCCGGCCCGGCCCGGCCTGGCCCGGCCCCGCCTCGCCTCGTCCCGGACGCTGGGCTCCACGGCTAAAGCACCGACGCGCCAGCTCTGGACGGGGGCCGGGGTCTTGCGGGCAGCAGGGTGGGGGGCCGGGGCCGGGGCCGGGCCGTGCTGGCTGCGTGGTGCTGTGTGTCTCGGTCTGTCCACGTCCATGTCTGCGTGTCCTGCTCTGCTCCTCTCCGCACTGCCAAGGGGCTGGGGCGCCCAGCCATGGTCACGGGGCGGGGGGCAGGAGACCCGGCGGCAGCTCCCAGCCCCCCAGGGGCCTCGAGCCCCTCCCCTGAACAGCACAAGTGTCAGCCCCCCCACTATCCCATCATGCACTGCACCGGGCCCGGCGGCGGGGGGTGTCTCGCGTGGCCCTTTTTGTAGCTCTAATAAAGTCTGTTTGCTAAAGCGCTGCGTGGTCTGTTCCTGCCCCCCGGCTCTGCTGCCCCCCTCCCGCCCTGCCCCCACGCTCCTCAGACATGTCTCTCTCCCCCCAGCGCACCCCGCCGGGTCGGCGCTGGCCATCGTGGCACCGCTGCAGGACGTGGTGGCCGGGGCGGGGGAGCGGGCGCTGTTCGAGTGCCTGGTGGCTGGCCCGCCCGACGTGGACATGGACTGGCTGTGGCGGGGGCGCCTGCTGCAGCCTGCCCTGCTCCAGTGCAAGATGCACTTTGACGGGCGCAAGTGCAAGCTGCTGCTCAGCGCTGTGCACGAGGACGACAGCGGCGTCTACACCTGCAAGCTCAGCACCGCCAAAGGTACAGGGTGGGGGATGTGCATGGCGGGGGGGTAAGGGTCCTTCCTGCTCTGTGCCAGGCTGCGTGGTCCTGGCGTTGGGGAGACCATGGCCCCCCAGATAGATGCCTCTGGAGATGGGGTAGCGTGTGTGCACAGGCATGTATGCCTGCATGTGTGCAAGGGAGCCCGGCACCTTCCGCACACATGCACGCAGGCAGGGCGCCCTGCACGGCCATGGGGCCAGGCGTGGCCAGATCCCCGGTGCTCACCCCCACCGCGGGGCCCTGGTTGCAGAGGAGCTGACGTGCAGCGCCCGGCTGACGGTGCGGCCGTCGGTGGCACCGCTCTTCACCCGCCCGCTGGAGGACCTGGCCGTGGTGGAGGGGCGCGCGGCCCGCTTCGACTGCAAGATCAGTGGCAACCCGCCGCCGGCTGTCACCTGGACCCATTTCGGTGAGCGGCCGCCCTCGAGGCGCCGGGACCTCGCGCTCGGGCGGTGGCTGCGGCGTGGCACTGACGCTTTCTGCCCGCAGGGCTGCCGGTGCAGGAGAGCGAGAACGTGCGGGTGCTGCGGGACCGGGGGCTGCACTCGCTGCTCATTGCACACGTGGGCGCTGAGGACGAGGGGCGCTACGCCGCCAGCGCTCGCAATGCCCACGGCCAGGCCGAGAGCGCTGCCCAGCTCTACGTGGAGGAGCCGCGTCCCGCTGCCACCGCCCACGCGTGAGTGCTGGGGCCACGGGCAGGAGGGGCTTGGGGGGCACAGCAGGACCCAGGTCCAGGCCTGGTGCCCGGAGGTGTCGGAGGAGGAAGCAGGCACCGTGCTCCGAGGGCTCGTGGGACTGATGCGGCACTCCTGGGTTGTCGCCCAGCTCCGGCGCGGGGTGACGGCTTCAGCTGTGCCCTGGCCCTGCTCCCTGGGCACCTCCCAGGAGAGCTGCTCTTGCCTGGGTGTCCCCCCCCCCGGTACCACTGGCACAGGGTGGCAGCACTGGAGGAGCCATGCGGGGGTGCCGCATGCCCTGGCTGAGCAGTGGGCACGTGGCTCTTGCAGCTCCAAGCTGGAGAAGATGCCGTCCATCCCTGAGGAGCCGGAGCAGGTGGAGACAGAGGCCGAGCGCTTCACCATGCCCGACTTCCTGCGGCCGCTGCAGGACCTGGACGTGGTGGAGGGCAAGGAGGCGGTGCTGGAGTGCCAGGTGGCCGGGCTGCCCTACCCCACCATCGCCTGGTTCCACAACGGCGCCCGGCTCCGCAGCGCCGACGACCGCCGCATGACGCAGTGTAGGGCTCCCCCCGCCTGAGCCACGCGCCTGACGTGCAGTGCCCACTCCTGCCCGAGCACCGGCCCTGCCGCCGCGGTGCACCCAGAGCCCGTGGGCTTCCCCGGGGGGG
>JAGPOW010001998.1:8467677-8495357 GCA_030014935.1 Caiman crocodilus | reverse complement strand
ACCACCCACAGACATCGCTGGCAATGGCCAGTCTCAGGGGGACAACGCCAATCTCAGAGGGTGCGTGTGCACCCATTTGCACCCCCTACACTTTGCCAATCCACATTATCGTGACATAAGAGAGCCCAGTACATCATACCAGCTGCAAGTCAGCCTGGCAAAGACGTGGTCAGCCCAAGTTCCAGCAGGCACAGGCATCAAATCTGCTCTCCCCCTAGGCACCATTCCCAGCTTAATGATAACGGCCACACCATGCTGTTCAAGGACACCCATATCCCAAAACTGCTATCAATGAGCCACCTTCTCTTCACTTCCTTGGGGCTGAGTGGTTTACAGAGCATGGAGCCCAGGCAACATTGTTCCACACTGCATTAAATCCCTTCAATCCCCATGGCTCCTTCCAAAACACCAGTTCTATCCATACTCATGGTGTATTCAGACTCCCCAAGTCTAATTCTCCCCTCTGCATTCACACAGCCTGCTGCACTGTCCACTTCTGTCCTGTCTCTCTGGCTCACATAACCACTGCTCTCTCCATGTCCGGTCTTTAGTGTCTGGGCACATGCTCCACAGTTAATTTTACACACCCTCCCCCCCGCAGCTAGGGCTGATATTGTTGCCTGTAAGAGGTATTTCCAAGTGGTATCTTCTCAAAAGCCCAGCTTCTTATATGAATAGTGAATATGGGAATTAATTAGCTGTGTTATGGGGAACAACTTCTTGGTGACTCCCAAAATAGGACATGATGTCACAGATTCACTTCCTATTTGAATGTGGGTTACAATGTAGCAATCTACTTTCCCACATCACATCTGTGCAACTACAGCCTGAGACCTGCCCACAAAGTGAGGCTAGAGAACAACAGTTTTAGTGATGAACCTACTGGCAGGCTCTCATCTACCATTTCTATTTTTATCGCAGCTACTAGTACTGAGACTCTGTATAATCCTGCTTGTTATGCATGCTGTTATGATGCCTCTTAGCTACTACCGTTACACATATGTCACCATTTTGCCAGCCACTGGACAGGCCTATGGTCTGTTTTGGTAACTTTGTGTATTTTTTTTCTGCATGTCCTCATTAGTATGACAGAGACAGTATGTGTAAGGAGGAGACAGAGAGACTCTGGACAGGAGTTACCTCCTGGACAGCCTTGTGGACAATCATTCCTCACAGGGAAAGCATTTGCGAGCACCAGTCCCTAGTCCATATATCAGGTTCAGACCTGATATTCATTATACCAGAAATTCCTGGGCCTTAGTCATGGTCTAAAGGAACTGGGGTGTCTAAAGGAACAGGCAACCCAAAGAGGACCAGTGATGTGGCAGCCACTCTTGGTAGTGGCAGAGGAATGGCGATGACCCTTGGTGGAGTGAAGCAGCAATCCTCAGATGTAATCCCCAGCAGTGAAACCCAGCATCAGTGGTGACAACCTCCCTGTCCAGCACTTGCTACTTTGACTGGCATAGGTGGTAAAGTCCCCACAGAAGAGTGGTAACCCCTGGCAGGGAGGAACAACAAGGTCGCCCGGGGTTGGCCTCCCCACCCAGAACCTGCTGCTTTGGCTGGCATATGTGGTAGGCCAATGACAAAGCAACCCTGGATGAGTCTCCCTTCCCAGCAAAATGGACTAAGTCGTGGCTCCCCTGTACTGGTTTGCCAGGTAACTAAGAGACCATTAAATCAGTGATGTGTGGGGGTTTCAATCAATGTTTAATAGTTAAGACTTTTTTCAAGGTTGCATGCTTGTCCCCTTTTTTGTAACACACAGTTTAGTTTAATGTTGCTGGTGGGTGGGCAAGTTGTCCACTTTAGAACATCCAATTAAAATTTGTTTTCTCAAGTTTTCGGGGGAGGGCTCAAGCTTGATTTGAAAAGTTGGTGCTAAACCCCTGAATTTGAACCCAGTCCTTGTGATAGCTGTCCAGTGGCTGGCAAATTGGTGACATTTGTATAATGGTAGTATCTAGGAGCCCAGGTCCTGGATCAGGGCTTCACTGTGCTAGGCACTGTACAGACAACTCTGAAGTGGTGCCCATGTGCCTTACTCACTCTGCAGCACACACCTGCCTTGGTCAGTCTGCACTCAGCAGGAAAGATACACATATTCTAGAAAAAGAGCATTAAAGAATGGGCTTGATTCATAAGAGAGTGAGGATACAAAATGCAAATGCCTGCCCCTCATCTATCATGTCTTATCAGTGGAATTATAGGCATCCTGCAAAGGTCAGTAGCATTATCCCAATGTGACAGATGGGAAAACTGAGGCATGGGGCAGTACCCTGCCCGACGTCATCTAGCACAATAGTAGCAGAGCCACTAACTCAATCCTGCTGCTCAATCCCACTGCTTTGCATGGACAAGCATGACCCCAGAGCAAGCAAGGGCAGGCACAAGAAGCTGCCTCGCTCTACAGCTCCCAGAGCAAATGCCCTGAGGGAGAAAGGGGCAGGACACCCACTATAGTCTTCTCCTGCAGGCTCCAGCAAGGAGGAGCTCCGGTCCTTCATTCAGGCTCCCTAGCTCAGTGGGATCCAGGGGCAAGCAACATGTTCAAAGCCAGGAGCCATCTCCTGGGTACTGGTTCTGCAGCAACTTGCTGTCCTTTGCTAGCAGAATGAAGTCTCCCTAACACCCCTCCCTTGGGGCAGAGGGCAGGGTGGCAGGGATACCACACCTCCTCCGGCACCTGTAAAGAACCATGTGTGTGCAAGGGCTGTCCCCCACAGTACTGCTCCCAGCCAAGGGTCACAGTACCACGGCTGGGTCACAAGCCAGGCACCTTCTGCTGGGCTAAGGGAAAAGGCTGCATGGGCATGTAGGCTCAATTCCCAGCACATCCAGCGGCCCACTTCCAGGGCTGGGGGGCTCCAGAGCAAGGGCCCTGCTGCAGGCCAGGTCTTTCCAGGGGGGCTCTGCTCCTGGCATAGCTGAAAGCAGTGTCCCTTACTGGGTGCTGGTCTCTGTGCACCCCCCAGCCCTGGGCCTACAGCCCCCTGCTTGCGGGCAGCAGCCAAGTGCTTGTTTCCACTGTCTGGGCCAAGTCGCCTCTCCTGCCAGGCCAGGACGGCCCTGCTCAGGGATGGGTGCCAGCGGGGCAGGGTGGAGGAGTGGGCACAGTGCAGGCCCCAATGGGTGTGGGCACAGCAGGGTACTGCCCCACCTCCCTGCCAAGCAGCCATTACGTCCCCATCACACTCCCAGTGCAGCACTGTGTGCCCTGCTCCACCTCACCTCCATCCTGCCCAGCACAGGACTCTGCTCTGCCTTTGACCCTTTCCCTGTCCAATATGAGGCTTTGTTTGTTACCTGCGAGAGGCAGCACTTGCAGCCTGGCATTCTCACCCACAGCTCTGCTGCTTCCCATACCTGCCCACTGATTCAACAGGAATGGACAGGGAGAGCCCTGGTGCTTAAACCTGCTCCATCTGCTGCCTGTGCTGGGGGCCAGGATGATAGACAGAGACAGTATTCACTGCTTGGTGTGACAGGACCTGAAGTTGCAGCATTTAATATGTACTGGGTAGGATCTCCAGAGGACCTCAGCCAGCCTAAGAGCAGGCAAGTCCAAGATGGGATTTGGGGCTCCAGGCTGTGCCAGTCTTGACTGAAACAGCTCTCCAGGACAGGTGTCACAAGATCTGTGCACTAGCAATTCATGGGAAGGTGTAGTGGAGAAATGAGGGGCAAAGCAAACAGATTCAGCAAGGGCTGGCCACATCAGAGATCTTCCGGAGGCCTCACTCATTTTAACTGCTTAGCATTTGCTCAACCAAGAGATCAGAGCCCTCTATACCCCAAACAAATTGCTTCCTCTGTACTTCAGCTTCTCTATATGTGAAACTGGAACAAGGAAGTATATAGGAGGTGCATACAAACACCCCACTGCACACAAACACCCTTGCATACACAGAACTGGTTACATACAAATGTGGACATGCTCACCGATACACATGCAAATATGCAGATACACAGACATGCACACACCAACTCAAGTACATACAAATACACATAATGTGGATACATATGCACATTACAGTACACACACTAGCCTAGGTGCATGCAAATATGCCTGTATACACAGATACACAGACATGCACACAGAGAACAGCCCTTCAGTGCAGAAGCTTGCAAACTTTTGGTCTAGGAGGGTCTTTTCGTTTCCCAGAGGCTGGGAGGAAAGGCAGCCCCCAGAACGTTTGGTTAATTTCAGACTTGTTGAGATCACCCCCATCCTAACTCAGCTCCCAGCCTCCTGCCACTGGCCTGGCCTAAGTTGCCTGCAGACTGGACCAGAAGAGATGGAGAAGCAGAGAGCCACCGAGAGGACAGTCTGTTAACAGTGACTGTGGGGCAGCTGTCCCCAGTCAAATGGCAGCAGGGAGGAAGAGCAGGATATAGCCCTCTCTCTCAGGACACCCTCTTTCTCTGTCCCCTAAGCTGGCAAAACTGCTATTATCCAGGCAGCTGCCTCATGCCCCCCAATCACAAGCCATACCACCCTATTGCCCCTAAGCTCATAGTGACACAAAGTCTACAGCAGAGGCAGGCCCCACTTGAGAGCCAGAGTAGTGCCCACCTCCTGCATGACCACTTACTTGGCTCTGGCCGTCAGGATGTGGCTCTTAAGCACAGCTGTCAGCATCCTCCAAGCCAGCTCAGGGGTCAGGAGTCAGGCTGCTCCCACCACACCAAGCAGCACTCTCCGTCCCAGCCCCAAGAAATCTCCACCAGCCAGGATAGGGTGCTGGACCCAGATGGCTGATGAGAACCCTGTCCTCAGCCTGGGGTTTCTCCCCCTAGCTGGGATGAGCAAAGCCCCACACGGGATTAAGGTATCTCACTCCTCCAGCTGCTTCGGAGAGCTGGAAAGTGAGTGAGAAAGAAAGAGAGAGGAAGAAGGGAGGGACCAGGGCTCCATGACATCACTCCTTCCACCCCGCCTACTCTCTGCAGACCTCATAGAGAGAGACACTGAAAACCCCTGCCCTGGGACCAGCAGCCCAAGGAGGAAAAGAAACCAGGAAACTAAACTGTAATCACACAGGGACAGCACTTCCTCCATGACAGCGCAGTCTGCATAATGTTGTCCATTGAGGACCTCCTGTGGGGCGCACACACTTCAGTGTGACACATTTTCCATGCACTAGCCCTGCTGACACTCTCATGATAATGCTCTTTCTCAATCCAAATGTGCCTGCTATTTCCATTGGCATCAGCCTGAAGCAATGAGACTCCCCTGCTGCCATGGACACACTGCTAATGCTGCCTATACATGCCTTAATGTTTCTGCCAGTGCATCCATTTCTCATATCACTGTACTCACCCACAAAGCGCGAGCATTATAGCTGATGTCCTCAAACTCCTCCTGCACTCTCCTCTTAGAGCAATCTTGCAGGTGCTGATACAACTGTGGAGTGGCACAAGCATGCCCCTTTCCAGCGCAAAAAGACACAGGAGAGATCCAGTGCATCCCCACAGTGGGAGCGAGCGTTCCTCTCTTAAAATAATGGCATTTCTCTGGCGACAGCAGCACCACAGCTCTGGTGGCTGGCAGCACTACTGCAGACCACCCTCCAAGTGAGCTGTCAGGCTTGAAGCAAAGGACCATCTCACCCTGTGCCCAGCTGGCACCAGTGCTGGAAGGCCCAACCCACATCCTCCTACCCTGGTTCCATGACCCTCCTGCCCTGCCACACCAGAGTAAACCAGAAACACCTGGGCTGGACAGAGGGATTTCAGCACTGCTCCAGCTCCAGCCAGCCTTGCCAGCTCCTCCCCTCCCTGGGGGACTCCAGGGTCTGGGATGCACAGCCCCCATTGGCTCAGGCTCAGCAGGCATGCAGGCTAATGAGGAGCAGATGTCTATGGTTCACATGCTCTCCAGCTGCTGCTGCTATTAATGGCTACCCAGTTGCAGCCATGCTGGGGGCTGTGCAGCAGAGTGAGCAGCCAAACCACCAAGACAGAGCAGCCCAATTTCCCACGGAAATGTCGCTCACTGCACAGGGGCCCAGCAAACACCAAAGAGCTAACACAGGTTAGGCCAATGCCTCCACCACAACTCCCCCTGCCGGAAGAGGCTGGGACTGAAGTACCAAGGATAGCCCCACACATGCCTGCAGTACCCTCTCTGAAAGGGCTGAACTGGGGCAGCTGGGAGCTCCTTTGCAGCAAGTGCTAGTGCACAGAGGCCCTACCCTCCCAAGAAGGAAACATCAAGCTGAAGGGTTGTTGCTGAAAAGAAGCCAGGGAACAAGGAGTTCCCTTCCCCAGGCAGCATCTTGTGTCCTGGGAGATGAAGCATTGTGATGCAGGTGCCATGCTACCAAGGGCTAGTGGCCTTACACCACACCAGCCAGGCCACACTTACAGCTCCAATGGTACTCAGTGCATCCAGGACTCCTATCTATTGCTTGGCATGTGTGGCTGTGTATCCATGCATGTATGAACACACGCTTGTGTGTGAGGCAGAGGGCTTTTGTCAGGGTGGAGAGTGTGTGCGCGCATGCATGCGAGTGTGTGTGTGGTGGGTGAGGGACAACATGTGTAAATATATACATAGCAGGGTATGTATAAATCCTATCCGGGATACATCATGTTGTGCATTGGTGTGTATGACAGAGTTTGTAAGCATGCAGGTGCGCACGTAAGGGAGAGTGCATATACCTCCTGTGTGTGAATGCTTGCGTGTGCACTTGCATGTACATACATGCTGCCACCTTGTGGCTGACAAACAGGTGCATCTGTGCATGCTCCTAGGCCGCTGTGATCTCAGTGCACAGCTGCCAGCCTGGCTGAAGGCAGCAGTCCCGGACAGTTCTGGGTTCCCCCATGCAGCTCCTACCTGAAGCAGTCCGAGTGCCAGTCCGCATTCAAGGCCTGGAGGTACTGTCCATCGTAGATACTGTGGCCACAGCTCGCACATACAGGTAGGTCACTTCCTGCAGGCACAGGAGAACCACAGGCTGTCACACCCTTGCAGGGCATGGCCTGTAACCTGGCAGGCCCAGGCAGGCAGGCCCTTCTCTGAGAATGGGCCACCACATGCAGAGAGACTGCTCATGCTGCTGAGGCAGGAGTCACAGTGAAGGGACAAGACAGGGCAGGGCAGCACAAAGTCACTGGCACAACCCTGAGCATGGTCCTGGCCCATTCTGTCCCTTATTTTCCCCAGCAAAGAACAGTATGATGTAGCAGCTTCCTAAAGCTGATGCAGCTTTGTGCCCTAGAGGCCTGTGGCTGTTGCAGGCCGCACATTAGGGATGCAGTGATACACATTTTGGGGGCCGACAGTGATAGCCAATTTTTAAGGAGGCATATTGGACAATACCAATCTGATTACTGATACCAGCCTGACAGCTTGAAGAGCAGTGCCCATTTGGTAAATCTGGTTTGGTGGAAGGGGGAGGGAAGGGGCATGGTGGGGGGAGCAGATCAAGGTCCCTGCAGTGAGGGAAGAGTGGGGCTGGGGCAAGCGCTGCCCAGCCAGGGCATCATCTGGGGGATTCGGGAGGGTGAGGGGCTGCCGCTGCTTTGTGCTGCTCATCTAGGAGCCGCTCATCCAGCACTCACCCGCTCATCCGGCAGCTCCCACTGCTCATCCAGAAGGGCACTGGAGGCGGGGCATGTGCCTCCGGATCTGCACAGGGCAGGGCGGGACGGGGCTATGCCAAGCTCTTCCCAGTAGGGAGGGGCTGGGCTGCACTGCACTCTGGGCAGGCAGCAGCAATGCTGGGACGGGGGATGAGGGGGCTAAGGAGAATTTTGTAGTGGTTGCAGCCTCCACCTGTAATCCCCTCCCAGTGTCACCGCCACCCGCCTCAAGTACAGCCTGGCCCAGCCCCTGCTGAGAAGAGCCTACCCTGCCCCACGCAAATCTGGGGGCACATGCACCCCCCCATGCCCTCCCAGATGAGTGGCAGGAGCAATGGCAGTAGTGGTGCATGCCACTGGATGAGTGAGCAAGTGCTGGACTAGCCTCTGGATGAGCAGCTCCCAGACGAACAGCATACAGCAGCGGGAGCTGCCGTCCCCCACCTGCCACTGCCTCTCTGCACCCCCTGGACAAGCCATGGCTCAATCCCGCACCCTCCCCACCCCAGCTGGGCAGCGCTTGCCCCAGCCCCAGCCCACTCCTCCTTCAACACAGTGGCCTCCATCTGCTCTCTCCCGACCCCTTCCTTCCCCCCTACCTGTCCACCACACCAGACTTAACAAGTGGACACTGTTCTTTAAGCTGCCAGGCTGTGCTCCTATGCTGTGGCTGTTCACTTGAACGGGCCATTTATCAGCCAAATTATTGGCCATATCAGGCCAATTTCCAACACAGACAATTTTCTTTACATTGGTGCCAATCTGATATCAGACCAATGCATTGGTGCACCTCTACCACACACACAAAATCTTTCAGAAGATATAATTTGAACAAATTATAGATAAAAAATAATATAGTGAAAATCAAATATCTACTATAACATATTTGAATGTTATTTATTAAAATATAAGGCAGCTAGGATCTGGAACCAACTTCCAAGGAAAGTGGTGCTCACTCCTACCCTGGGGGTCTTCTAAAGGAGGCTAGATAATTATCTAGCCAGGATCATTTGACCTCAGCATTCATTTCTGCCCATGGCAGGAGCTCAGGTCCCTTCCGACCCTATTTACTATGAAACTATTTCAAAAAATGATTCTTGTCCTGAGTAGTGTATACAGAGGAAATTGCATAATAGCTCAAAATAAAGTCTTTCTCTTGCATGTGGGGGGTATGCACCTCTGTGTGTGTGTGTGTGTGTGTGTGTGTGTGTGTGTGTGTGTGTGTGTGTAGGCAGGGCTGACCTTGTGCTAGGTGCCAGGAGCCAGCCAGAGGTGGGAGGAGGGAGGGAACAGGCAGCAGAGCTCACCCTGGTGGGATGTAGGTACAGGTGCAGTCCACTCCCCTCCCATCCCCTTCCCTCCCCTCCCCAGTCCGCGGCTGCCCTCAGAATGGTCTGCATGGGGCCGAGGTCCAACTGCTTCAGTCAGGGGCAGCCTACAATGCGCTCCCACTCGCACCCGTTCCATGCTTGCCAGACAGCACCATCCCAGCCCCGGTCAGCATCACACACAGCTTTCCAGTGGCCTGCTCCTCATGTGGCTGCAGCTGCCGCTCAGCTCCCCCCACCTCCTGCTGCTCTTCTTCCTCCTCCTGCCCCTGCTGCACCACTCCAGGCAGCAGGCAGTGCAGGGAAGTGGTGGAGATACGTGCCAGGCACCACACACCCAACAGGGTGAGGGGGGAGCTGCAGCTGGGCAGCTCCTACCCCAGTGTGCAGGGCTTCAGCTCCAGCTCTAAGCTGCCTTCCACCCACTCCACCCACCTAGTGCGCTAAGCAGCCTCTTGTGGGCAGCCAAGTGGTTAGAAGGTGGTTAGGAGCTGAAGGTGGAGCTACAGCTCCATGTGCTGGGGAAGGAACTGCCTGGTTGCAGCCTCCCCACCTACCTGGCTGGATGTATGGAGCCCAGCAGTATCTCTGCAACTTCCTTGTGCTGCCTGCTTCCTGGAGCAGCACAGCAGGGGCAAGAGAAGGAGGATCTGCTGGAGGCAGGAGAAGCTGACCAGCACCTTGGGCAGCTGCGGCTGCACTGGAAGCAGCCCTGCTGGGGAGCTGTGTGCACTGGCCAGGGGCTGTGATGGTGCTGTCTGGCTGGTGTGGGACAGGTGCAGGCAGGAGCATGGTAGGGGCTGCCCCGAGCAGGAGCAGTTCAGCCCCATGTGGAGTGCTGCAGGTGTAGCAGCCAGCTGGATATCATCAATGGGTGGGCACCCGTCTGCAGGCTGGATCCAATCAGTTTGCAGGCCAGATCTGGCTTGCAGGCCATATATTGCCCACCCCTGCTGTAGGACAGGAGCAGCTACTTATGCGGTCCAAACACTCATACAAACATGCCTGGTGAGACCTGGCATCATGTACCCTCAACCTGAGCTCATTCCCCTCACTAGATCTGTGCCTTGTGCTGCCCCAGAGACATTGGCTCTTGCCCAGATACCATATTGCTCCAACCCATCCCCACTACCCCACGACCCACACTGTCCCTGTTCCTTTCTCTTCCAAGAATCAGGCCTCTTCATAATCCCACTCCCTGCACTGTCTCTGGCCTTTTCTTAACCAGAATTCAGGTAGACCTTGGCTAGTATGGCCCACATCACAGCACTATGAAAGTATGCATAAGGCCCCTGGCTGTGCTATGCCTTACCCATCTGCCCATAGACTGAGCACTATCAGGGCAGGCTGCCCCAGAGATGTGGCAGGATGCACCAAAGCAGAGTAGGACAATGAAGGACAAAGCAGACAGATTAAGGGCTGCCCACCTCACAGATCCTTCTTAGGTTCCCTTGGGTTCGGATCAGGTGGGGAACCTGATTGTCCAAGGGGATGTCAGGGGGAAGAACAGATTGTCCTGGGGAAAAGCTGGATTAATGAGGGAAGGCTCTGAGGAAAATGAAGGGAAGGGGTCTTGCTGTAGCGAGGGAAGCAAGAGGTTGGGATGAGGAAGGTGGGAGAGCTGAGTGGGGGGACAGGTGGTCAGATGTGGGGGAATAGGAGGTCCAAGTAGGCAGATGCAACAGACTCGCTGAGCTGTACAAAGGCAAAGGGTCAGGTTTGTGAAGAGAGCAGGAGATCAGGTATGGAGAAGCAGGAGAACTAGGTCGCCAGATGATGGAGGGGGTGGGAGAAGTAATGTGATGTTTTCTCCCAGGATGCAAGGTCAGGCAATAGGTTTAAACAGGCAAAGAGCCTTGCTTCTAACCCAGGCTGAGAGTGAAGGAGTGTCAGAGGGTGCTGGAGAATCTTTGCTGTGTGAGGGGTCCTCACTGCTCTTCATCTGGTCACAAACCATTCACCTGTCTTTGAAAGTGGAGGCACAGGTTAACTGGGGCCATGGGGGCCTGTGGAGACCCCAAAGGCTGAGTCAGGTCCAGAGATAGAGCCAGGCGCTGCAGGGGGTGGAAGTGGAATAGCATGAAAGCGGAGATGCTGGCTGGCAGCAGTAAGGTGATAGTCAGGCACTGTGGGGGACTGGGGCTGGAGCAGAACAGCAGGTCAGGCAGAGAAAGAAAGCAGGAGGGCAGTAACAGGAGACATCAGCCGCTGGGACGTCAGCAGGCTGGGAATCACTGGGGCTGGGCTGGACTGGTGGCTCCCACCTGGTTTGGGAATCTTCAAGCTACAAGTTTAAACCTGGCTAGTCCTGGTGCTGGAGGGGACAGCACCCTTGGCTTGTGGGAAGGGCTGCAAGTGGGTGGAATGAGAGACATCGTAACCAGGCAAATCCCCAGCAGCCAGGGACACCACACACAGAGGGGGAACCGCAGCCAAACTGTACTGTCAGCTGCTGGGAGAGGGGGATCAGGGAGAAGCTGGAGGGGTGGGTCAGAGAAAGGCAGCTGGTGCCCCTGGAAACGGAAGCGGAGGTGAGCCAAGTACCATGCCCTGCGCTGGGAACAGGCCCCAGGGGAGCCTCCCATAGCAGAGGGCTGAGGGGCACGCGGCGGGGGCCCTGCTCCAGCAGGGCTGAGGCCGAGCGAGGGGCATCGTGCAGCGCTGCTCGCCCCCACGGGCACACCTGGCTCAGCGTCCCGCCCGGGCCGCCTGCAGCAGGCGAGGCCGCGGCCGTACAAAGGGCTTGGGGCCGGCGGCGAGCACGTGTCTCTGCGGCGCCCCGGCCCCGGCCCCGGCCCCGGCCCGCCAGCGCTGCGGCGAGCGCATGAATCATCCGCCGCGCCAGGGCCCGGCTCCCGCAGCACCCGCCGGCTGCCCGCGCATCCCGCCGGCGCCCGCGCCTGCCGCAAGGTCACACACGGGGGGAGCCGGGAGTGGGGGCGGCGGCGTGCCGCCGCGGGCAGCCAGGCCGGGGCCGCGGGCGCACCGCCGGGACCCGCGGTAGGTGCCCCCCCCGGTGCGGCTGCGCCCCGGCTCGGCAGCCGCAGAGGGCTACGCACCTTCGTCCTCTCCCATAGGCTCGTCCCTCCAGGTGCAGCAGAGGAGCATCAACCGCATCCACCCCGCTCGCCGCCCGGCGGGTACCCGCGCTGCCCGGCTCCGCCGCCTGCGCCCGGCTGCTCGGCGCGGCGCGCTGCGCGTCCGCCTCGGCTCCGGCTCCGGCTCCGGCGGCCAAGCGCGGCGAGGGGCAGGGCTGCGCCGCGGCCGAGGAGGGGGCGGCCGCCGCGCGGGATCGCTGGGAAAGCGGGGAGGGCGGGGCAGGGCGCAGGCGGGAGCGACGGCGACGGCGGGAGGCGCCCGCGGGGCCGGGCGGGACGAGCCGCTGCTCCCGGAATGGCTCCTGCTGTGCCCGGCTCGGCCCGGCCCGGCCCGGCCCGCGGGGAGCCCGCTGGCACGGGGGGCCCTTGGCCCCTGCAGCCGGAGCGGCGGGCGAGGCGGGGCCCGGCCCGACCCGACCCAGCCGATATTGCGGGGTGCTGCGCTGCGGGGGCCCGGGGCGGCCCCGGTCTCGGAGCCCACCTCTGGGGCCGGCAGCGCTGCCCCCACCTACGCCCGGGAGTGCCGGCGCTGTCCGAGCACGGGCCCTGGGCCGGCCTCCTCTCCCCGCACTGCTCAGGTGCCTCCGAGGCCCCCTGCGCGCGCACCTGAGGTCACAGCCAGCCCTGCAATTACACTTTGACTCTTGGGGGCGGTTTGCAAAAACAATTAAACGGGTTCATTGGAAGGAGCAATCTGATGGGAGACCCCCCAGACTATGATTTTCACATCTGACAGGGGTGTTCTCGTCTTTTATGGGGGGTTCAGCCCCCTCCCCCACCCCGACTCCCATGTAATTCACACTGGTCATAGCAGTGGGCAACAGTTAGCTTAAATCCATGGCCTCCAGATAGGGTGGCCATCGTAGAGGATAGTCTGGTTGTCCTCTGTACCTCTATTGATATGAAACCGGATGCCTTTATGTCCTCTATTTCCCTCATGAAGAGAAAAAGAGATCATCAAGGCATCAGGTTTCGTATCAAGAGAGGACAGAGTAGCAGAAAACCAGAATGCCCTCTATCATGGCCACCTTACAAGTCATCAAACACATTTCACCTGAATTTGAGGCCCAGACAGACCTGCATGAGAACACAAAGGGCAACTGAAGAAGCCCTTGTTTAGACACGTGGTAATGACTTCACTTCTCTGCCTCTTCCCACCTTTGGGATAGGTAACTTGAAGCCTGGCTGAAGATGGTGGGTTTGTGGGGGAAAGCATTCTGCTGGCTGAAGCCGAGGTGGTGCACAAGGACATTTCCCCCCGTTGTCAAACATCACATTATTAAAGAACTCGAGGGCTGTTGTGCCAGAGGTCAAAGATCCACCTGAGCCCAGCAGTCCCTGGGGAGAGCACAGCTAAGGCCTGCTAGAGTCTGTAGCCTGTGACACCAGGGAGCAACATGGTTAGCATCACATTCACCTGCCCCCAGCCCTATCGCCTGAATGACCTACTGCCGTTCACAGCTGAGCTGGCTGGGGGCAGGCTTTGGCACAAATGCAGAGCAAGGCTAAACTCACCTGCCCTATGGTGTAACTCAGCACCTTAACCACTCTGTCCCTGCACCCTTTAATATGGCAGGGGCTAATGTCATAACGTCCTCAGCTCAAGAACGGATGGCAAAATTAACCAGCACACTCCCCCACTGTCTATTCTTTGCTAATCCTGTCACCTTGCTGGTCCCTAGTTCTCTCCACTCGTGTATGTCCTTTATCTTCTCAGTTTTTGCCTCCTTCCTTCCAGACACCCTTGCAGTGTTCTTCTGTAAACACATAGCAAAAGAATTTAACTTCCTTCTCTCAATGCCATCAGTAAAGTTTCTTGTCCTGCCAGTCTTCTCTAACACCCATTTTCATTTTTCTTTTTTATGTCCCTATAAATCCTAGTATTTTTTATTAAGACTCTTTCAAATGTTTCTAATCCGAATCCCTCTGTCGCAAAGTCCATCTTTCACAGCCATATATAGTGGTTATCCACATTGTCAAAAGCCTGATTTTTGTTTTTAAGCAGGACTCGAGCAGATCCCTTTTTTTTTCTTTAAGCTGATTCCTCTGTTCTTGCAGCTCCTTGATAAATTTGCCATAGATTTTTTTTTTGCTGTGCCTATCATTTGAGGTATCCTTTGAATACCTCATTCACATGAACTATTTTGATTAATGAATGAACCTAGCTACAAAAGCTCTTCAAAGTGCTCAATTTCTCTTCCACCAGAATCCTCCCATTTTGTTCTTTCGTTTTAGTGATACCATGCTCTTGCTACTGCATGTAATCTGTTCACCAAATCCTGTAGTTCCTCAGCTGATGGGGCTATAAAGACTACGTTGTCTTCATACCTCAAATTATTTGTCAATCTGCCACCTATTGTAAGGCTTGCTGTAAAACATTCCAGTAGTTTTCTATTGCAATTAGTGCTAGGATGTTGCATAAATAAGGCAATAAATAGTATGTACCCTTGTCTTACACTTCTCCCAACTGCAAAGCACCCTGACATTATTCCTGCCACTTTTACAAGCAGTTTCTGGTTATGATAGAGCTTTTACAGTATTTCTCCTTAGTGGGAATACCATGTTGAGTTTTGTTAGTCATAACTTAGTAAATCCCACTGAATCAAATGCCTTAGTGAAACTGATAAAGCAGAGAGAGAATGGTTGCCCAAATTCTCCGGTCTTCCTTATCATGATCCTGAGATTTTCCCCTTGATCTTGTGTGCTCCTTCCAGGTCTGAATCTTATCAATTCAACTTTAAACCTCATCTTTCTGCAAATCCATTCATAGTATCTGAAATAGGCTATTGCCTATGAAAGCTCATGCCTCCCTGAAAAGCTAGTTTCTAAGGTACCATCCTGCCCTGCCTTCTACCTATTTAAGTGATAGTTCTTGTTCTATTTTAATTTGAATCCTTTCCCAGAATTACTTTCAGTAAGACCTTGTTCATCACACATGACACAAGAGACCTTGTCCTGTGGTCTGTGCAGTCTTTGTGGTTGTCTCTTTAGTATTCAGTGTATGTCAATATTGTCCAGTTGTTGCATCTGTGCGAGTCCCATCTATCACTGATTCTCCATCCAGATGGGCAGGTTCTATTGGTACACCACCCCATCCTGCAGTCCCCTGTAGTTCAGTGGTGGAATCCTTGTCTGCCACACAGGCGACAGTGGTTTGATTTCTGGATGCTTATACAACTGCATACATGGAGACACCAAACGTCTGGACTCCATCTGACCTCTGGATTCTGTTTCAATGGCTTAAACAAGGGATAGAGGGTCTTGGCAGTCTATACTCCTGCCTAGGCTTATGCATCAAAGGTCTGGGTGACCTCTCCTGCATATACCATGATCCAGAAGAAGCTACAGTTGCCAGAACCTAAACACTTGCAACAAAAAGGGTCAAGAACAGAAAAGTTCTAGAATTGTAATTTCCAGTTTTAATGGTGGTGGTTCTCTTTCAAGTGCCCAATAAAAATTAATGAATGATTGCCTTTCCTCATGCAGTTCCTTGCAGTATTCTTTCCATTTGGCTAACACTTCCTTTTCTTCCATCGGGAACATTTGAGACAGCTTCCTTGAATCACCCTTTTCCTAGAAAGCTGGACTCGGCAGGGGTACAGGAAGGGATAGTGAGACTTCTATGGATCTTGGAGATTTGACTTCTTTTGAGGGTCTTATATCATAGGTCAGATTAGATCATCTGGTGGTGACTTCTACCCTTTACACTTAGGACCAGAAGGATCATTAGAACCGCATTGTTTCTAGTCATCTATGTTAGTTATATAAGGCTCTGTCACTTCAAGATCCAAGCATCTCACAACACTTAATGTATTTAGCCTCACTGCTACCCTGGGAGGGAGTCAGGACTATGAGGCTCATTGCACAGATAGGGATATGAGGCACAGAGAGGTTAACTGACCCACCCAAAGCCAAACATGGAGTTTGAAAGTAAAGAGTTCCTAAATCATTGGTAAATGTCCAGCTTACTGGGCCATCCATCGTCTCTGTGCTAGGTCCACTGCCCGCTTAACCATGAAGTACACAAGAGAACCTGGCCCAAAGTCCAGTGGCTTATGGATGAGCCAGACACCATGTAAGAGACACCCCTTTCACCTTTGAAAACTTTCGAAAGAGTCAGTTCTGGATGCATGAAGAAATGGGGTTGTAGAGTGAGTTTTCCCAGAATTCTGCCCAGGGTTCACAGATGCCTGCAATTTGAGAACCACTGTGTGTGTTAGGGCTATGCAAAACAGCACTATTTTATTTCGACTTCTGCTTCACCATTTCGAAGGAACAGTGTTCTGCTTTGCTGTTTTGAAGCACTGTCCCATTTCATTTTGTCAAAACTTTTGATGTTTCAACACGCTTTGACATTTTGCCAATAGGCTATAATGGGGAATCATGAAAATGCCTATAACTTTGTCACTTCTTACCTGATTTGGATGAAAATTACAAGAATGGTAGCCCCTTCTGAGGGCATGAAGCTTGCTGAGTTTCAAGGAGATAGGTGGAGGGTTTTTTGTGAAACTGCACTCAAACTGTTCAAAGCAAAATTAGTATCACTTGCTGGCAGCGTGCTGTCATCCTGAACACAGATCCAGAGGCCCACTCCCTCAGGAGGAGTCTGGCAAAGCCCCACAGCCCTCCTGGGGGATGTAGGCTCCTGGATCTGTGTGCGGGATGACAGCAGGCTGCTGCTGCTAGCTGGGGCCATTGCCAGCACTGGGTTCTTCCTGGTGCTTGGTGCAGCTGTGCCAGGCAGACTTGGGTGCTGGCACTGGCCCCAGCTGGCAGTGGCAGTGTCCTGTCATCCACTTGCTCCACACCCGGTGAGTGCGGAGCTTTAAAAAAAAAGCCCTGCACTCACTGGATCTGGCAGAGGCAATTGGGGCCTCTGGGGGCTCATGGCAGAGTTCCTGTGCTCATCGTGGGGCAGCAGGGATCCCCCCGCCGGCACCCGCACAGCAGCTGCCCTATGGTGCAAGTGCAGCACAGCTCAGCAGGGCACCACTCACTGTCCTGGAGCTGGACAGCTGGAGCTCTTGGTTCTCTAATCATTCCCCCAGCTCTTCCTGGGGGGCATGGCTCCTGGATCTGCATGCAGGGTTTCAGCAGGCTGCTGCTTCAGGCTGGGGAAATAGCCCAGAGCTGTTGCCATCCCCATCTGGTAGCAGCAGCCTGCTGTCATCCCCCATCATCTGGGGGCCTGTGCCCCCTGGGAAGAGCTGGTGAAAGTGATCAGAGAACTGGGGGAAAGATCAGGGAGCTGGGGGAATGTTCAGGTGTTTGAACATTTCCCCAGCTCCTGGTTTGATTTCTTAGCCCCTGGTTTGATTCCCCAGTTTCCAGCTTGATTCCTCAGCTCCCAATTCAATTCCCAGACCCAGCTCTGTGGTCATTCCCCCAGCTCTTCCTGGGGGGCATGGGCTCCCAGATTTGCACACCAGGTTTCAGCAGGCTGCTGCTGCAGGCTGGGGCCAGCAGCAGCACTGCACCCTTCCCAACACTTGGTGTGTGCTTTGCCAAGCCGCTGCTGCTGTCCTCAGCCTGCAGCAGTCCAGCAGAGAGCAAAAAAATGGTTTGGGGGCTTGGACACATGACTTATCAGGATAGGCTGAGAGAACTGGGTTTATTTAGTCTGCAGAAGAGAAGAATGAGTGGGGATTTGATAGCAGCCTTTAACTACCTGGAAAGTGGGTCCATAGAGGATGTAGCTAAATTACTCTCAGTGATGACAGAACAAGGAGCAATGGTCTCAAGCTGCAGCAAGGAAGGGAAAACTTGGCTGTTAGGGAAAACTTTCTTACTAGGAGGGTGGTGAAGCCCTGGAACAGGCTCCCTAGAGAGGTGGTGGAAACCCCAGGGCTGGAGATTAAGGCCCAGCTTGACAAAGCACTGGTTGAAATGATCTAGTTAGGGATAGTCCTAATTTAAGCAGGGCATAGGAATAGATAACTTCCTGAGATTCCTTTCAACCCCAATTTTCTATGATTCTATGGTCCTATTCTACCCTGCTTGAATTCCTGACAAACTGTTAATGGAAAAGATATGAAGGGAATTCTGCTCCTTGCAGTTCTGTGACATTGTCTTGTGGCTAAGAAGATGGAGCAAAAATAGGTGCAGTAACATTTGACAGAGGGGTGCTCAAGCTGGGTGGAATTGGGCCACTTGTAGGCTTCTGAGTCCACCTACTTACCTAACAGGTGATGGAGGACTTGGCCGTTTGCCTGCAGAATTCTGTCCCTAGATTGACCCAAAGTGGTTGTTTCCTTCTAGGACTGGTTCACTTCTTTAGGCTTTGTCACCTCTGTTCCTTTACAAAGTTGAGCTGTCCAAGGATTGCAGATGCTTTTACTTTCCCTGATAGTGTCAGAAAAAACATTTTAAATGCCTCTTCTGACTCCTCCATAAACTGAGTCAAGAATAAACAGACTGGCACTATTTCATACCATGTGCCCACTCTTCCAACTGTTTGGGTATTACTTTATTTAGCATGGTTTAATAATACTCCCAGACATCATGTGGAAGGGCTGGAAGCCAGATGTAGACTATTCTTTGATAAGACATTGGTGAATTCCTCCTCCCCATCTTCGGTCAACAATTTACTCCTGAGCAATGTATGTTTGCAGTGGTTTTTACAGATGTGGTAAATCATAGAATCATACAGATGTATTGCTGAAAGGGACCTTCATAGATAATCTAGTCCAACTCTTTGCCTCAGGCAGGATCATCCCTATCCAAGCCATCCTATACAAATCCATTGTCTAACCTTTTAGCAAAGCTACACAGTCAACCCTGACACAACAGAAGACATAATGCCCTAACCTGGCACAGATAAAGCATGAGAACCATAGCACTGAATGATCTGATGCAGTAAAAGTTGTTATTATACACTCGAGATCCCAGGAAGATGTCCATGCCATCTGATAGAGAGGAAGGCAAAAGCCCCCACAGCCCATACTGATCTGATCATGGGGTAAAATCCCTTCCTGCCCCCAAGTATGGCAATCGGTCTGACCCTGAAAGGAGGGGAATGACCCTCTATCCAGGAACCTCCTGCTTTAGTCCCAGTAGCACCATTGGCACATACGATTGAAACTGCCTGCCTTAGCTGCAGTCAGGACCCAATGCCTTTGAGGAAGGCTTAACCCTCCCCAGGACTTGACAGCTGTAGCAAAAAAGTGTGTGCAGGGGCGGCTTCCCTTTCCAGCCACATGCAGCAACCAGCAAAGCCCAGAAGCGTGGGAAATGCCTGTAGTAGAACATAGGCATGTCTATGTCTGGATCATCCTTAACCATTCTCCAACATCTTGAAGATTTCCAGTAATGGAAAATCCACAACTTCCCTAGGCAGTCTATTCTATTATCTGACTGTTTTAACAGTAAAGGAGTTTTCCCTGATATCCAAGCTAAGCCTACTTTGCTGCAACTTCAAGCAATCGGTCCACATACTATTCTGCAGCAAGGGAGAAAAGGGTTTTTTTTCCCCCTCTTCTTTATGGCAGCCCTTCAGGTATTTGAAGACTGCTATCATGTCACCTTTTAAGTGCCTTTTCTGTAAGCTGAACATACCTAGCTCCTTCAACCTCTCCTTGTATGACTTGCCTACAAGCTCCTAACCATTTTTGTTGCCCACCTCTGGACCCTCTTTAATTTCTCCACATCCTTTTTAAAAATGTGGAACCTAAAACTGTGCACAGTAGTCTAAGTGAGGCCTAACCAGTGCTGGATGGGGAGGTGCTGTCACTTCCTGCATCTTGCACCTAATGCTTCTACCAACTTATCTCAAAACCTCATTTACTTTTTGTGTGGCTGCATCACATTACAGACTCATACTGAGTTTGTGATCTACCAAGATGCCTAGATCCTTCTCCTTAGTGCTGCCATCTGGCAAGGTGTCACCCATTTTGCATTTGTATTTTTGATTATTCTTTCTGAGGTAAAGCACCTTGCATTCATCAGCATTGAACTTCATCCTGTTAGATCTAACTCAGCTCTCCAGTCTGTCACAATTTTTCCAATGTATTTGCAGTCCTTTCCAGTCTCATGACATCTGCATACTTGTTCAAGAAGTTTTCTATACCAGGATCCAAGTCATTACTAAACACGTTGAATAGCACTGGGCCTTGGACGGACCCCTGTAAGATTCCACTCAAAACCACCTGCCATTCTGACATGGATCCATTTATAATGACCCTTTGTTTGCAGCTATTGAACTACCCACCTTACAGTAGTTTTGTCCAGCCACATTTCTCCAATTTGTTTATGAGAAGGTTATGGGGACCTTGTCAAAAACCTTGCTGAAGTCCAAATTCCCTTCATCCTCCCAAGTAGTTACTTTGTCAAAGAAGGAAATGCAGTTTGTTTGCCATGATTTGTTCTTAATAAATTCATGCTGGCTGCTTGTGATCAGTTTTTCCTCCTCCAGATACTTTCAAATGGCCTTAGTACATAATAAATCTAATAAATTCCTGGGTGTTGAGGTGAAGCTAACCAGTCTGTAGTTCCCCAGGTTCTCCTTTTTGCCTTTTTAAAAAGGGGGGCATTGTATTAGCCCTTTTCCCATCCTTTGGTTCCTGGTCTGTCTCACACATCTTCATGAAGACCATTGCCAAAGGATCCATGATCTCCTTTGCCAATTCCTTCAGTGCCGTGAGATAGAGTTCATCAGGCCCTGCTCACCTGAATTCATTCAAACCCATCAGAAGCTCTCTGTCTCTTTTGTTATTTCATACCTCAGCTTGTCTTCTTTCTTATCCAAATAATCTTTATTTGGTTATTGACATTATTGCTGCTGCTGTTTGTACCCTTTGACATGGGCTTTCCCTGATTCCATCTGTACACAAGGCTCCTGTCCAAATGCTGTTCTCAGCTGAGGCATGTCTGTGTGTGGAATAGTCCAGGACTCAAAAGGCCCTCAGACAGGTTCAGGTCCTTTGCCATTTCCTCTTCCTTTCCTGGCTCTAAAAGATAAAGGGAAAGGTAAGGAGGGATCATGGGGCTCCTCTGAAACCACTGTCACTAACTTTCTTCCATCTTTATTACTGGGTTTTTACTCTGCCAGCTGAGTATGTCTACATAAGATGCTGACTGCACAGTAACCTAATGCTACTGCGCAGTAGCATTACATGGCAAAGCCCATGATTCATAGATTCATAGATGCTAGGGTTGGAAGAGACCTCAATAGATCATTAAGTCCAACCCCCTGCATAGGCAGGAAAGAGTGCTGGGATCAGATGACCCCAGCTAGATGCATATCCAACCTCCTCTTGAAGACCCCCAAGGTAGGAGAGAGCACCACCTCCCTTGGGAGCCCGTTCCAGATTTTGGCCACTCTAGGAGGAACTTCTTCACAGTTAATGTCTAGTCTAAATCTGCTCTCTGCTAGCTTATGGCCATTATTTCTTGTAACCCCCAGGGGCACCTTGGTAAGTAGAGCCTCATCAATTCTCTTCTGTGCCCCCGTGATGAACTTACAGGCAGCCACAAGGTCGCCTCTCAACCTTCTCTTGAGGCAGCTGAAGAGGTCCAGGTGCACCAGTCTCTCCTCGTAGGGCTTGGCCTGCAAGCCCTTAACCATATGAGTGGCCCTTCTCTGGACCCTCTCCAGGTTATCCTCATGCCTCTTGAAGTGTGGCACCCAAAACTACATGCAGTATTCCAACTGTGGTCTGACCAGCGCCCGATAGAGGGGAAGTATCATCTCCTTGGTTGTTTGTCATGCATCTGCTGATGCACGATAAAGTGCCATTAGCTTTTCTGATGGCTTCGTCACACTGACAACTCAGGTTCATCTTGGAGTCCACTAGGACTCCAAGATCCCTTTCTGCTTCCATGCTATCAAGCAGGTCATTCCCTAGGCAGTAGGGGTGCTGGAAATTTTTCCTCCCTATGTGCAACACTTTGCATTTCTCCTTGTTGAACTGCATCTGTTGTTTTCTGCCCAGTTGTCCAACCTGTCCAGGTCTGCCTGTAGTTGTTCCCTGACCTCCGGTGTGTCCACTTCTCCCCACAGTTTTGTGTCATCCACAAACTTGGACAGAGTACAATTCACTCCCTCATCCAAGACACTGATGAACACATTGAAGCGTATCAGTCTAAGGACTGAGCCTTGCAGGACTCCTCTTGCCACGTCCTTCCAGGTTGATACTGACCCATCGACTACGATTCTCTGGGTACAACCCTCTAGCCAATTCGCCACCCACTGGACTGTGTAATCATCCAAGTCACAGCCTCTTAACTTGTTCACCAGTATGGGGTTGGATACCATATTGAAGGCCTTCCTGAAGTCTAAGTAGATGATGTTAACCCCTACTCCTGTGTCCAGGTTTTTTGTAACCTGGTCATAAAAGAGACTAGATTAGTCAGGCATGATCTACCTACTATGAATCCGTGCCAGTTTCCCCTCAGCATAATTTGTCCTGCTGGACTCTCACATATATGAGCCTTAATAATCTTTTCAAAGACTTTGCCAAGGATGGAGGTGAGACTGACTGGCCTATAGTTTCCTGGATCTTCCTTTCTCCTCTTCTTGAAAATAGGGACCACATTAGTCCTTTTCCAGTCCTCTGGGACCTGGCCTGTGTGCCACAAGTGTTCAAATATTCTTGCCAGTGGCTGTGCAATGACGTCAGCCAGTGCCTTCAGTACCCTCGGATGGAGCTCATCCGGGCCTGCTGATTTAAACGCATCCAGTTCTTCCAAGTGACTCTGCAATATCTCAGGGTCAGCTCTTGGTAGTCTGGCAACCTGCTGTTGTCTTTATACAATCCCATTGTGAGACTTGTCTTGCCCCTCATTTAGGAACACTGAGGCAAAGAACCCATTGAGGAGTTCAACCTTGTCCCCCTCATCTGTCACCAATTGCTTTTGTCTATTCAGTAACGGTCCTATTCCGCCCTGGGTCTTTCTTTTAGTCCCTATATATCTGAAAAACAATTTTTTGTTGTCCTTACCTTGGGATGCCATCCTCAGCTCCATGGTAGCTTTGGCCTTTCTAATTGCCACTCTACAACTGCAAGCTGAGGAGGTAAACTCCGCTTTAGTAACCTCTCCCTTTTTCCACTACTTATATGCCCCCCTTTTGGCCCTTAGGCTGCTCTGGATTTCTCTGGTCAGCCAAGGAAGCCTCTTGGCCCCTTTCCCTGCTTTGCTCTGCATTGGGATCGTCTCCCTCTGTGCCCGAAGGATAGTTTCCTTAAGGCACAGTCACCCTTCCTGGGCTCCCATCTCACTAAATCTCTTACTCTGCAATGCGTCATAGACTAAACGCCTGAGTTTGCTGAAGTCAGCTTTCCTAAAGTCTAGCACTTCCACTCTACTAGTTACCTTTCCCACTCTACGCCTTATGGTGAATTCTATTATTTGGTGGTCAATGTTCCCTAGGTGACCGCTGATCTGTAGGTCCCCTACCATGTCATCCCCTGTTGCCAATAACAGGTCTAGAAAGGCATTCCCCCTAGTGGGACCATGTATCTCCTGGTGGAGGTCCCGTACACAAGATAGGAACCTGCGTGAACGGTAGGAATTTTCCGTCTGCATCTCCCAGCAGAGGTCAGGGTAGTTTAGGTCCCCCATGACTACCACTTCCCTAGCCTTTATGGTCTCTGAGAGCTGCCTTGGGAGTTCCCAATCTAGTTCTTCCCCTTGGTGTGGGGGTCTACATGGTAGATTTAGAGTATTGATGTGACGCTACTACATGGTAGTATTAGGCTATTTATAAGGGCAGGCATGTGTTTGGGTATTGCTTGTGCTTTGCCAGTGATGCCCCTCAAAGTGACCTCATATCACCTGACCTCCTAGCTGAGGATAGGATGGTCCCATCGCTGATGTAGGCACAGTGTGTTCTTACCCCAGAACCTGCACCTTCTCATTGATTGAAACCTGTAACAGGCTGTATGCTTTCAGGGGCTGCAGCCAGATGCAGCCAGCATGCCAGTAATTGCAGGCTTGCTAGGAGGACTAGCCCAGCTGCAGGCAGCAAAAGCTGATTACAGGCTACCTAGGGAACAGGACCAGCAGAGGCAGATAACTAACTTGCTTCCAGGCAGGAAAAGGGCTCCCAGAGAACAGAGCTGGAATCAGTCAAGGGGAGAGAGCTGGAAGCCGGAAGACAGAAGTTGGAGAGCTGTATGCGAGACTGGAGTGTTGAGAAGGAGGGAGCCAGTGGGTCAGCTCATGGAGAAGCCGGGGGATCACACCAGGGGTGCCTCTCTCCTAGAAGACCATGAGTACAGCAGAGAGACTGTAAGTAAGCCTTCCTGTGACTGAAGAGACTGGAGGGACAAAGGAAAAAGTGGGCAAGTGGTTAGCAGAACCACACCTAAGGACTCTCTGAGGGTCTGGGAGAAGACCCAGTATGGTATAAGAGTTTTGGTTTATGGACTGAGTTGTTTATATGGACCTGCCAGGAGGGAGTTTGCCCTGGGAAGAATAAGGACACTGGGAAAAGACTGTAAACAAACCCAAAGTACCGTATGTTTAAGTGAGCAAATCCCAGAAGCTGCTACAGGATCCTTGTCCCAGATCTAGTTCAGAAGGATAGTAAAACAGCTCCAGAGGAACAGAGGAAAGAATTTCTCCTAGCCTTGGCTTGGCCAAAGGAGACAATCTGGTGAGCAACTTGAATATAAAGGGTAGCCTGGGTGACAGCGACCACAAAGCCATGATGTTCACTGCTCATCTCAAGGCAGGCAAAACAGCTAGCAGGGTTGAAGTTTTGGACTTCAAAAAACAAATTTCAATAGTCTTAGTACAATAGTAGGGGAACCGCTGTGGGACCAAGGACCTAAGTTGAAAGGAGTGCATGAAGAGTGGTTGTTCCTCAAGGACACGACCCTCAAAGGACAAAAGAAGTCCATTCCCATGAGAAGAAAAGGTAGAAGGGCTGGGAAGCCCTCTTGGCTAAACAGGGAAATCATGATCCTCCTGAAAAAGAAGAAAGAGGCATACAAACAATGGAAGCTTAGGAAAGTCCCCAAGAAGGACTATACAACAATTGTCTGCACTTGTAGGGAGCAGACTAGAAAGGCACAAGTGGCAACATAATTTAAACTAGCAACAGAAATAAAGGACAATAAGAAGTCCTTCTTTAGGTATGTAGGGAAAAGGAGGAAAACAAATGGAAGCATGAAGCCGTTGTTTAACAACTCAGGACAGCTGGTTACCAACACTCAAGAGAAAACAACTCCTGAATGACTGCTTTGCTTTGGTATTTCACTGGACTAAGGGGAAAAAAATCATACTAGATAAGGTTCAGAATGGGCATGGTGGGAATGACTGCCTTCCTACGGTTGATGTTGAGCTGGTGTGATCAGTTAAAAAAGTTAGATGTTATAAGTCAGCAGGATTGGATGAACTTCATCCAAGAGTGCTGAAGGAGCTGGCCAAAGTCATTGTGGGACGGTGAAACTCTTCCAAAACTTGTGGCACTTGGGGGAGGTCCCTGAAGACTGGAAGGTTCATAGATTCATAGTTTGTAGAGTCAGAAGGGACCACAAAGGATCATTGTGTCTGACCCCCCTGCCCCTGGCAGGAAAGAAGACCAAGGTCAGATGACCCCAGCCAGGTGTCTATCAAGTCTCCTCTTGAAGGACTCCATGTTAAATGATGGTACCACCTCTCTTGGAAGCCCATTCCAGATTCTGGCTACCCTTGCTGTAAAAAATTTCTTCCTAATGTCTAATCTGAATCTACTCTTCACTAATTTGCTCCCATTATATCTAGCTACTCTAGGGGTGGTCTGGTAACTAGCGCATCCCCAATTCCCTGTTGTCCTCCCTTGATAAATGTATAGGCAGCTACAAGGTCTCCCTTCAGCCATCTCTTGTGAAGGCTGAAGAGATCCAGATCCCACAACCTCCCCCCGTACGGTCTTTCATGGAGGTCACTAATCATGTGAGTGGCCCTCCTCTGAATCCTCTCCAGATTCTTTGTGTCCCTCTTGAAGTGCAGCACCCAAAACTAGACACATTACTCCAGCTGTGGCCTGACCAATGCCACATAGAGGGGGAGCATCACTTTCTTCCATCTGATGGTCATGCATCTGCTAATGCACAAGGTGCAATTGGCTTTGTTGATGGCTTCGTTACACTGCTGGCTCATGTTCATTCGGCCACTGGTGCCCCCTCAGGATCAGGAGGCACCAGTTGCCCCCGTTTGGACCAGTGCTTTTCAACATCCTTATCAGTGATTTGGACGTGGGGTTGAAGTGCTCTCTGGCCAAGTTCATGGACAACACCAAGTTATGGGGGAGTGTGGTCACACTTGAAAATAGGCTGCAGATAAAGGCAGACCTAGAAAGGGTAGCAAGTTGGGTGAAATGGAACCAGATGAAGTTCAATACTGAGACGTGTAAAGTGCTCCATCTGGGAATGAACAATCCCCAACTTAATTACAAGCTCAGCGGCATCAAATTGATTAGCAGCAGAACTGAAAGAGACCTAGGGATAATAATAGGCCATAGTATGAGCTGTCCGTGCAATGCTGTAGCCAGCAGGGCAGACAATACTCTAGCATGCAGCAACCAATGCATCTCAAGCAAAACCAAGGAAGTGATTCTTCCGCTTTACTCAGCATTGGTGAGACCACAACTGGAGTACTGTTTCCAGTTCTGGGCACAACATTTCCACATGATGTGGAAAAGCTTTAAAGAGTCCAGGGAAGAGCCACCCGTATGATCAGAGACTTGCAAGGCAAGCCATACCAGGAAAAGCTGAGGGACTTGGGTCTCTTCAGCCTAAAAAAGAGAAGACTGAGAGGGGACTTGGTAGCAGCGTACCGCTACATCAGGGGATTACATCAAGGGCTCAGTGAACAACTGTTCACCAGGGCATCCTTGGGGAAAACCAGTTGAAATGGCCAGAAACTCCTAGAAGATCATTTCAGGCTTCACACTAGGAAAAACGTCTTCACAGTTAGGGTGTCCAGATTATGGAATAAACTCCCTCCGAAGGTGGTACAATCACCTACCCTGGAAATCTTCAAAAGGAGATTGGACTGTCACCTTGCTGAAGTCACCTGACCCCAATTGTCTTTTCTGGCTAGTGCAGGCAGGTTGGACCCAGAGACAGCCCTAGCAGGGTGCAGGGCCCAGGGCAAATCAGCCTGTGTGGGGCCCAGATGCGAAGAAGGCGGCAGCAGCAACAGCAGTGGCCGGATGCAAAGCTGGCAGCGGCATGGGGTCACCAGCACTAGGCAGGCCCTGCAGGAGGGGCTGCAGCCACTCCACCTGACTCCACGGGGCCCCCCAAAGTGTGGGATCTGGGGTGGTTGCCCCAATTCGACCCCCCACAGGGATTGTCCTGGCTGGACCCATTGATCTTGCAATGTCCCTTCTACCCCTTACAATCTATGAATGTCAGAAATGGTACCTGGTGCTCAGTGCAGGTAGCTCGGCTCCATGCCTGCAGCCAGAGCTTCAGAGATTCCCCAGCCAAAGCACAATGGGGAGCCTCACAGCAGGATCATGCTGAATCCCAGTGCTGCTGCAGTGCGAGGACTAGCTTGCGTGTTTGTGGCACTGCATAGCAAGATGCTATGAACAGAGCCCCAGCCCCAAAGTGACGCGGGCATGTGGTGCCATATGCAGGCACATTAGGTTCTCCTCACTGGTCCCTGAACCTGCTGCAGACATTTGGACATCTCCCTGTGAAGCCACAAGGAGGTCACTGGGGAG
>JAGPOW010001998.1:8448309-8467577 GCA_030014935.1 Caiman crocodilus | reverse complement strand
GATCAGCCCACAGCCAAGGGGCTTTTGAGGAATCTGCCATGTACAGTGCTGAGTTATAAGGACTTGTCATGGTGAGATAGTCGCATGCTAGTCCATGCTAAGCTGATAGCACTCCCTCAGAGCCAGAGAAAACCTGAAAACCTAGAAGGCTTACAGAAAAGACTGCCCAGAGTGGGAGACCGCTTCAAGTGATGGAGTTCCAGGATCTTGTGACTGATTCCCAACACTCACTACTAGAACAAGGCTGAGCTTGGCCTCTACAATGTTGAAGTGGGCAGCAGAAGCCTGACTCCTCTGTGTACAGCACCTGGTGTCACCTCACCATGTCTCTTTCAGCTCCTCAGACCCAGCCCTCAAAGTATGAATCCCAACTCCAGCCCTTAGAGTCTCCAGTGTATTTCCACTGGATTTCTCCCATCAGCCCTAGGATAGTAGCCCAGTAATGGGAGGTGGAGCAGTCCCATCCAAGGAGGCCTGAAGACAGGACAGAAAACAGGATTTGCTCTGTAGAAATCCTGGCTCATGTTGGGTGCTGGCTGCCAGGGCTGCACAACATGCCTTGTGCAATGCAACAGGTCATTTGCCAGGTTAGACCTGAGTGAGTAATACTTGAAACCAGAGCTGAAGGACAAGATCAGTAGCATGAGGGTAACAGCTTGCTTAAAACCTCTGTATCTGCTGAGCCACTGGAGAGGGACAGCTACTTTCAGCTACCCTCTGCCTGTTGGATTGCACTGAGCAACCTGTTCCAGGAAGCAAAGCCAGCCCATGTCTCCCTCCTCCGGGTACTTTTTCTAAAACAGACATCTCTTTAACTTTTTTGGTCAGTGGGATCTTAGTATTCTCCATCCTATGAAAAGATATCTGTCTGCCTGTGTTGCTGGTGATGGTCATACAGTGCCTCCTGCGGGACCCCTAGGTCTTGCTGAACCAAGAGTGAGTGGTAGGTTCATGGAGCGTCTATGGAACTTGGTAACTCACTTGTTTTGGGGAAGCTAAAACCAAGCAGTAGCTACTTTGGACTGTCAGGTGTTCTTCCTTCAGGGATAGCCATCTGTGGCACATGCTGTGTTTTGCCACTTGGGTTAGGAACTTGCCACTGTGGCAGGAAAATTGTTTGGAGCTGTGAGTCCCATGCATGGTCTCACACACACACAGCTCAGAGCCCACAGTAGGGTTTACTCAAGCCACTTCAGATTCCAGGGTTATGAACTTCCCATAGCACTGCCTTGTCAGCACCAGCTAAGGGAGCACTGTGGTAGAACCTCAGTTCACAAAGATGTGGCCCCGAGGGGACAGGCCAAGAGGCCTGCAGCAGAAGGCAGAGGGACACAGTTCTGGTGGCAGGGCTGTTGAAGTGAGTCCTGGCAGGCTTAGTACTACTGACCCCTGGCTCTGGGGAAGCAAAGGGTCCAGGGCTGTGGCAAAGAAGGTGGGAGACAGCATTCCTTTAAAAAGTCGTTGTTTATTAATCTGTTTGGAAGCAGTTACTTTCCCTCTTTATAAAGTGTCCCATCCAAGTTATATCAAAGTGAGTAACATGAAGAGGTGAGAATGTTTCCTGGCCCACAGCTCTCAGTAACACACAGGCATCCAGAACAACGGGAGAACACCGGGCACAGTGAGCCCACAGGAAATGCAGTGGGGGTGGGGGCATTGCTCTGGCACAGACTGACCATACAGTACTGCTGAGGGGAAGTTCTGGCATGGGCAAGGCAAGAGCTGGGCCAGTGCACACCAGTCCCCTGGGCCTCAGGGGCGGGTAGATTAAAGCAAATCCCGTCAGTGTTCGCGACTTGGCTCTGCTGATAGCTCCAGCTCTTCCCCACATGCTGGTGGGGGGCCTCCTCCTCCAGCACCAGGGGAAGGGTCATGGCATCAGATGGCACCACCGCAAAGAACTCTGGGAAAATTTAACCCACCCATGATCCTCTGCGGTCACTGTTATTGTGAATTTCTGAGCAAGAGGAATTCCCCTTCCCTCCTCCAAGGAACCACCAACCCTACCCTGTAGCACAAGCCTAGGACCCTAAGACCCAGGAGAACCCTAAGACCCTAAGACTATGGGCCCAGGAGGGTGGTGGGGCTGACTGTTGTGAAGGTGAAGATTATTTCCAAGGCTAGCTAGTTTCTAAGTGAACTTCCTCACAGCTGTGTCTAAAACAGAGGGAGAAGACACTAGGCCCGGCACATGGCACCAATGCCAAGTGGGCAGAGTCTTCTGAGAAGATGGTCTTTGGGCTGCTGACTGGGCATTGCCTCCTGCTGTGGCAGTAGGTTGAGAGCCTAGTCCCTCACTGCTCTCTGAAGCCAGCCAGCCTTCCCCTGAGGCTTGGCACTCCCCAAAGAGCTGGGGCTTCCCTCCTCAGGGTTGGTTTTGTCACCCATTCCTGGCCAGTGGGTCTGCCTGGACTCTCCCTGCAAGGAGCTATAGCACCAGTGGGGAACAACACTCCCCTCAGTTTATTCCATGCTTCCTGCTGGGGAGAGAGGAGCCCCAGGGATGGATGCGCCCTGCTTCCGCTGCACGAGCTGTTCAGGCTTAGGGCAAATGCCAGGGGATGTCAGTGGTTCTCGAGCTCCCTCCCAGGGTGTGTCTGGGCCCTGTGGCCCAGAGGAAGGAGCAGGGGCTCAGGGGGAAGGGAGGGGAGGGGGATCTCTGCTTTCCTCAGGGTTTACATCCTACACCATGCAGTAGCACCAAAGTTCATGAGGTTAATGGTATGCAGTCTGGTTTGGTTACTTCCGCTTCCTGCCACAGTACTTCCCTTGGCAGCCAGCTCCACCTGGCAGGGGAGAAAAGACAGAGCATCAGCCCCGTGTCCAGAGGCCAAGCAAGCCCAGGAGCTCCAAGCACCCTGGGGATACAGGCAGCTGCGTGCAAAGACTGCCACCTGGTGGTAAGATGGGGATCCATCAGGAGCCTTGCTGCCTGCTGATGGTACCAGCATCCAGGTTGGGCATGTGCCAGTGTGACCCACCTATGGCTATTTTAAAGCAACCTACCCCGCCACTGGTTGGAGCACATGCTGGGATCACGTGACCCCAGACAGGTGTTCATCCAACCTCCTTTTGAATTTACCCAGGGTAGAAGCAAGGACCACTTCCCTAGGGAAGTTGGTTCTACATCCTAGCTACCCTGACAGTGAAATAGTGCCTCCTAATCTCTAGGTCTATCAGGTTGATTGGCAGCATGCTGCAAACAAAGCGTATGCAACTGACCGGGAGCCCAAGGAGGGCGTGGAGACAGGGAGTGGTCAAGATCAGTCCCTGGCACCAGAGGAAGAAGGTATGACTGAACTGAGACACTTTCCTGGTTGTTTGTCCCCAGGCCCATGGCTAGGACCAGCCCTGCCTCCCATCCCAGGGCTCAGCCATAGCAGTGCATGGCTGAGCCACTTCCCACTGGAGTGGCTTTGGCTAAGGAATGCCATGGATTTCTCTTTCTGGAGCCTCCCCTACTTGCTCCCCCATCTTGTTCCAGTGTGTGGATTCTTGCCCCTGGAAAAGCCTCAAGTCATCATGGCCCAGGCTGGGCACGTGCTGGGGACAAGGGAGCTAGGGTCTCACCAAGCAGTAACACTTACCTCTGAAGCCCAGAGCACCAAGTGCCCCACCATAAGGCTTTGGGGGTTTTCCTATGGAGAGATGGAGACATATAACATCAGTATGAGACTCCCTGAAGAGGAAGCTCCCCCAGTATAGTGCACCACAGTAGTGACGTAGTGGCACTGTGTGTGCAGTGCAGTAACCACCTCTACTGTGCCATACTTTAGTCCTTCTAAAAGGAAGGACTAAAGCACCGCACCGTACCAACATTACCATACGGTGAAGTGTAGACATGCCCTATCAGCCCTGGGGCTCAGGTTCTAAAGGTACTAGCAAGTGACTCCCCAGTTAAAACCAGGAGCAACAACATGGTGCTGGGTGTTATAGGCTTAATCAAGGCCCTCTCCCAGGGCAACTACCTGCAAGCTACAGCTACACTGGGTGCAGGGATGCCTGCATTACCAGTCCAGCAGGCAGTCAGCAAGGGGAACAGGTTATGTAGCTTCAAAGGGTTGCCCTTCTCAGGGCACTGGGATGAAGAGGGAAGCTAGCCCTGGTCTACCTTCCCAAATGCCATGCCAGGATAAGCTGGCTTGCTGGAAGTACTATCAGGATGCAGGTCAAGGACAAGGCTCCCTGACTTCAGAAAGGAACAAGAGCCCTGGCTCTGCTAGAGACAAGAAGTGACCAGATACCCCTGGCCCGTCTCCTCATGCTAGTCCTGACACTTACCTCCATATCCCAGCTGGCCACCAATCCCACCTGAAAGCAAAGCAGAGTCCTTAGTATCAGTACTGCCACTGGTTCACCCCTACCCTAGGCTTTGGTGTGCTGAGTTTAGCTGTGGTCTTAGCATGTCTTGGGAAGCAGCTCTGAGGCTATCCCACTTTAAGGCCTTAGCCATACCAGCCATTCAATCTGAACCTCCTTGGACACAGGGGTCCTGAGCCCTGAAGTCCAAGACAGGCCAGGTGCCAGCCAGCAGAAGTATCTTCTTAGGCACAGGACCATCCCTGTTTACACGCTGTGCCCCCTGCTTAGTTGTTAAGAGGATCACAGAGGATACGGGGGGGGGGGGTGCTCTAGGACAAGATTGCTGCCAGGAGATAGAAAATGTGTTTCCTAAAGTACCTGGGTAAATGGGAGACAGACCAAAGCCAAGACCTGCAACCCCTAGAACAGAACAACAGTAAGTAAAGTCTGGGAGAACACCTGGCATGGCTTATCCTGGACCTAGCTGCTTAGATTGGTCCACTAGTTCACTAGGGACCCGCCTGTGAGTGTCAGGCCTCTGCCAAGGCACTGAACTGGACATGTAGCTCTACTGTACAGAAAAGTCTGAGGTCCCACTGCTGGGGTTTTGGTGTGAAGAGGAGCCCTGAGGGCCCAAGGGCACCATCCTTGCCTGACTAAGGTTCAGCCCCATTAGAGCAGTAATGGCTGTGAGTACCAGAGCCACCCTGCAGGACTAGGAGGCCAGGAGGTATAACCCATGGGCAGAAAACTCTAGGCAATCAGGTGGGACTAGGAAGCCATATGTGGGGAGCCTGCTTGGCTAAGTTGGCTCCTTCTGATAGCCCATACATTAGCCCAGCTCATCAAAGGCTTGCAAGACCCAGCACAAAATCTCAGGGGCTGAGAGTGTGGGATCCAGACAGAGCTGCATATAGGCAGGGAACATACTTCATGGCCCTACAATACCCAGGGGACTGGACTTCACCCGTGTGCCCCTCACCTGGCTGTAAGGCTCCAACACCAAAACCTGCAAAAGAAACAATTCTGTTCACCAACTTATAACGAAAGTAACCTGCCCGCCACAGCAGCAGTACTCCACAGCCAGGAGAGGCCAGGACTGTCTCCACCCTGCTCTGCACAGTGCCCCTGCTCAGGATGTCTGGGACTGGCACAGGCAACAGCTTCCCCTACAGCTGGCACCTCTGCTCCAATCCTGTCTTCACAGGCAGAGCTCTTGCCCCACTCTCTGCAGCACCCCTTCAATGCAGAGCCTGGGGCCAGGTGTTCTCACTGGGATCGTTACCTGTTTTGGGAGCTTTAGCACCGACTCCTGTGTACAGCAGCCCTGTGTCACAGAACAGTCACACCTTCAGCATGAAGCAAATGCTAACAGTGCCTGGCCAGCAACAGGCAGCACTGGGGGGAAGCCTGCAGTAGCCCAAGCTGTAGCTCAGTGCTCCTTGGCAGAAGGGGCACCCTGTGGTACTGGGAGCTGCCCTGATGGAAGCTCATAGGACAGCACCAGAGGGACTCACTGCTCTCAGTCTGAGAATGGGAGAGCCAGCCAGTCCAACCATCTGCCACCTGGTCTAGTAGGCTTCTCCAGCAGGGACAGCTCACATAACCAAACACCCCAGATTCTGGGACAGTGTCCTCCTTGCACAGGAACTGAGACAGGAGGGATGCCCTCCGGCATGGGATCAAAGGGGCTCAGGGAGAGCTACCCCCCTTCACAGGGGAGGGGTTGGGGGCAGCAGCTTTCATGGAAAGGGGCAGAACTTCCTCTTGTGTTTGACATGAGGTTGCTCATGGCAACAGCTTCACTCACCAGTTCCTAGCCCATTGATTCCTCTGCCAACTCCCCCTGGAAGTCCATAGCCGCGGAACCCAACACCTGCAGGGGAAACGCTGTCACCTTCCAGGGGCCACACTTAGCACCTTGGATGAGGGGTGAGTCCCTTCCCATGCCCACCCCAGCTGCCCTGGAGCAATGCAGAGATCTGAGCTAACTCCTTCACAGACCCATTCCTGCCCCAGTACCAGGAGACAGCATGGGGAAGATGTTGGGGACAGGAGGGGGAGCAGGAGAGCCAGCATCCCTGAGTCACAGAGGAGGCATAATGGGAGCTGGCTGTGCCTGGCACAGGGCAGATGGTGGGCAGGGTAGCAATACCTTCCACAAGGGCCCAAGGGAGAAGGTACATCCAGTAAGGGCAAGGAACGTCTCTGCTTGAGTCAGGTAACACAGGCTAAGCCAAAGCCCTGGAGAGTGTGTTTCTGAAGGGAAGTCTTTCCCTGGCCTCTGAGCCCACCCTGTCTGTGCTGGCGGGTGGGATCCTGGCCTGTAGCATACTTCTTGAGCCCTTCATCACATGACTCTGGCCAGGCACATCAAGTCTGGCATCTGGCACTTGAGCCTCACCTGCTTTAAGTGCCTTCAGACCGGCGGCCCCTGCTGGGATGCCTCCTGCGAGAGAGTGAGGGAGTGGGGAGAGGTGAGTAAATGACAGGCCCCTGTGTCACTCCAGACAGGCCTTGTGGCAGAATGCCCTCCCACCATTTCCCCAGTCCCTTCTAATACAGTACCCTTACTATTGCTTTCTTAAATGTCTATCACTCCAATTGCTAAACAAATAGCTCTGCCTGTGTAACCTGAGCCAGATGCTCCCTTTGTCTCAAGTCCCCCCCTCCACAAGTCACGTAACTAGGTTCCTCACCTGGATGGTGCGGTCACTTAAAAGCACCAAGCATCAGCCAATGGGGCTGCTTCTGGTGGGAACTTAGTGATGAGGTCACGACAGGGCTATATAGGGTCCCTTCTGCCTGAAAGGGGCAAAGCCTTCCATTTGAAAAGCATGAAAGGAGCGCCCAGGTTGAGGCTCTTCTAGGCTTCGGAGAGGAGAGTCATTTGGGAGAGCCATTTTTGGCAGAACCATGCTGGAGAGCGCCATGCTGGAAAGCAGGGAGACAGTTTCCATGCTGGAGCCCTAAGGCTCCCGTAGAGAGAGGAAGAGCAGCCGAACGCTGCAGCCCTCTCCCTCTCTTTCGTGAAATTGAACACAAAAACCTGCCTGCCTCCAAAGAAAAGCAACTAGCCTCTGGATGATACTTGTGAGTAAGCTGCTTGAGAGCTATCTATACAGGGTCATCATGAAGTCCTTGTGCACTTTTAAACTTTACTAACTTAGGTTGTAGATAAGATAGAAATCATCTGTAAATGGCATTTAAAAGCAAATTTATTAAAGTTGTAGGACAGCTAGAGTACATAATGCTAGACTTCAACATAACCACCATCCATCATGGTAAAATGCTCTGTCCAATCTTCCAACTCCTGGAAAATGTTTCCCAGTTGCTGTTGAGTTACTGCACTTATTGCATTGATGATCCTAGCCGTAAGTTCCACCAAAGAACATGGTTTTGACAAATAAACTATACTTTTAACATGTCCCCATAAAAAGAAGTCCAATGGTGACAGGTCAGGTGAATGAGATGGCCAAGCAATTGGTCCACCTCTGCCTATCCACTTCTCTGGGAAAACATCACTTAGGAACTGTTGTACATTCAGAGCGTAGTGGCATGGAGCGCCATCTTATTTAAGAATAAATGCATTATTACTTATGATGTCTAGCATTGTGTACTCTAGTTGTCCTAAAGCTTTAATACATTTGCTTTTAAATGCTATTTACAGATTGTTTCTGTCATACCTGCAATCTAAGTTATTAAAGTTTAAAAGTTGAAGTTAAAGTTGAAGACCCTGTATATATAGCTTGCAGTACAGCAGTTGCATAATCAATGGCTACCTAGCCACACCGCTTGCTCTAAGGTTATTCCGTGACTCTATCCCGTACCATATCCCAAACCTACCCCCTGTAACCACTAAAGTTCTCCATGGTTCTAAGCAAGGTGAACTGGTTGGGAGAGGGAGAGGGGCATGCCTTTATGTCCCCTGGGCCCAGCTGACTAAGGGAGACCACTATTTGTGCTCCATGCCCAGAGAAGTACCCCAAGTTCTTGCAGTGGGTTGAGCACCTTCAAGGTCAATAAGGCCTGTGTATCCCAGGGGGCACAGGGCTGCAGACAGACAGACTCCTAAATGGTGGCAGAGGTGACCCCAGGCTCGTGGGTGTGCTCCAGGAAGGGAGTTGGCTGGACACCAGGTGCCCCAGGGAGACCCTTGGAGCCTGGTAGGTGGCTGGGTGCAATGAAGTAGGTGGCTTGGCACAGGAGCGCCCCCTGCTGGCCCTCCAAGGCCACCAGCACCAAGGCCACCAGCACCAAGGCCACCTGGGGATGAAAGAATATAAGAAGGTAAGAGTTTCTGGCCTGCAGATGGCTGAGCACCAAAGGTGCTATCAAGTGGGAAGGGGCAGGGGTTGCTAGTACTCAGGCCATGACTGGGGCAGGGCCTGGCCTCTGGGGGTGCAGCAGGGTTCTGCTTGGTACACTTCCATAAGAGTGGATCCCATGCCAGAGGAAAGACTGGTTGCCTAGGGCACACCATGGACTTGGTGCTCTAGGAAAAGCCAGGCCTGGTACAGATCAGCCCCCACAGTACCCAGTTCTGTCTTGACAGCCCCTCCTGCCTTCACTCCCCAGGCCCCACATCTGCTGCTGCACCCAGGGAGAGAAGATGTAGAGGGATAAGATGGCTTTCTGCCCCTGCTGAGGCCATGCACTGCCAGCTGATCCCCAGAGCTGTTCATGGGGTGGTGCTCATGACAGAGAGCCCGAGACCTTGCCAGACAGCCCAGGGCCAGTTCTGTGTCTTGTTCAGGCCTGACACTGGTCTACAGCTCCTTGCAGCTGTGCCAGCATTCCACTTTGTGGCACTGTAATCCTCTCCCTTCCTAACACATCTTGGCCAAGGCAAGGCACTGCACTCGGGGGGGTGGGGGGGACATGCAATAGGTCCTGGAGTGGTGCCTCTCTCTGCCCCCCACACATACTCTGTTTGGGCAGAGGCAAGTCTCAAGACTGAGTGGCCCAGGGGACACAACACCACAAACAGTTGCTTGCCTAGGGGGCCACCAGGACCCACACTTCCTGCCACAGGGACACCTGTTAGTCAGAAATCAATTGGTTATGCCAGTCATGTTCCCCAGGAAGGCATCAGGAGCAGTATTTCCTAGGTCAGAGTCTCTGCACCTAGTATCATGACTTGGCTCCACAGCCCTGCATTGTTGATAGTACACTGTCCTTAGGATTTTGCCCCTGACTTATGAGAAAGGGTCAAACAGACTGAATCTATTTGGCAAGGTTGTAACCAAAAAGACATTTGTAGTGGGCCTGTACATGCACATGCACTCAGCTGGGACCCCCAATACATATACACTCATACACGTTCACACATGCATATGCACTCAGGACCCATGTGCATGCTTACTCATACCTATATACACTCATCCATGTCTATGTGTGTGCACACACACACAGAGGTCCTATATTCTGAAGAAGAAACACTGGAATAATTTAAAATGTAGTGTGCAGAAGGCAGTTGAAAAATGCTGTTAAAAGGAAAATGAAATAGGTACTGGGTGGCACCAAAAAGCTATGGGAGGACGGCATGACCGACTCTGACACAATCAGCCAGCTCTGCAAATCCATTCAGCTGGTCCTATCTGGAGCAGTACAGGAGCATCAGGGCTCTGTTTACTTTCAAACTAGGAAAAGAGCAAGGGAAGGCTGGGTGGTGGCTACAGAGTAATCCCATGTCTCCTCCAGGCCCACCTCCACTGCCTCCAAGCTGATGGCATTATTGTTTGGATGCAATGAAGCTGCCAGTTCCATCTGGCCTAGGCCCTTGTGGGAGGACAGAACCAGAAGTCTGAAGCTGTTGGAGTCCAAAGGCAGCCTACACTTTAAATCCTCTAGGCCCCCAGGACAGACAGGTACAGTTCAGGCAAGTGGCAGTCTCAAAGCTAGCACAACTGGGAGCTGCTCTGTCCATCTGGAAAACCAACTTGCAGGGTATGTGGAGGTGACTGGGCTGAAGACACTGTATGCTGGACAGACATCATTCTGGCTGGCTCTGGGATGGGGCTGCCTGAGCTGAGGGGGAGGTAGGTGGTAGGCAGTGATACTTACCAAATTTGGGAAGTTTGGCACCCGGTTGCACCCCAACCTGGGGAATCCCTGAAAGGGAGCAAGAATACTGCAGTTAGGGCCAGGTGCCCACACAGTGTCCTGCACCCCAGATCTCCCTGCCTCATACCAGGATGCAAAGGGCATATGAGGAAGCTTCCCATCCTTCCTGCTCTGAGTCAGCTATGTCAATAATAGGGGAAGCCAGTCCTGGCCATGCCAAGGTCTCAGAGCTCCCATGGCTAGCCCTTCCTCAGGGGATGCTTTGTTTCTCCCCGCTTCAGGCCACCCTTTCTCCCCACACCCACCACTGCTCATATGGGACAAACTTTATGCGCACATGCAGAGAGAACTGAGCAGGCAAGACCTGGAACACTTACCCACTCCAGGTAAAATACCACCGTCTGGCACTCCTGCACCAGGCACGAGGCCTGGTACTACACCAGCCCCAGGTGTCACACCTGGCAGCACACCGACCCCAGGCACTCCACCTGGCACTCTGCCCGGCACTCCACCAGCCCCTGGCCCTATAGAGAGAGTGCAGGGTTAGGGCAAGCTAAGCATTTGGGAGGGGAAAGGAAACAGGGGTTCTACTCCAACATGTGACTGCCGAGCTCATGTGGGACTCATGTTGCTGGCAATGAATGGCAGCAGACGTGCATAGGAAAGCAGTGCTACCGGGAGCAGCAGGGTGCTCTGTACTGACCCCTGACACCCGGAACTGGCCTCAGAGACAGGAGTCGCAAAGAGGCTGCAGCCAACACAGGTGGCTGGGGCGAGCCACCTGCTGGTCACAGACTGGACTACCCCATCAGCAGATGCTGGAGTGTCCTCTTTTGGGGCAAGAAGAGGTCACAAAGCCCAGGGCTTCCTTATACAAAGGGTGATTTCAGTGTCCTTGTCATGTGTTGTCAGGGAGCAGTAAGCACTAGGGGCTGGAGCAAAGGAGGAAAGCAAAGAGGTTGGGGCTGGAGGGGAGAGAAAGAGTTGGCAGTATCAGGGCCAGTGGGGTGCCCAGCTCACCATACTTGGCTGCTTTGGCGGCTGCTTTGGCTGCTGCTGCTGCTCCCACACCTCCAAGTCCTAGACAGAGGGAGCAAGACAGATCAGAGACATGTCTCCAGGGGACTGGAGCCCAAGCTGAATTCTGCAACCTCTACCCCCCCGCACTGGAAGGGCCAGGCATGGAACTGCCCACTGGTGCCACACTGGACCTCACTGCTCTCAGCCTAGACACCTCATGGCTTTGCCCAGGGGATGTTGGTTACTATCCAGGAAAAAGTGGTATGTAGGTGAGTGCCCTGCCAGCACAGGGTAGAGGAGACAGGACAGCACCAGCCCCCTCTCTGCATGGGTGCTCTGTGGTTGATGGGGCCAGGCTGGCACAGCCATATCTGTGGGAGCCACTAATTCTTGGGAGCTACTGAGACACCAGCATGTGTCCACTCCCATGACCTCTCTGTGCCCACCTTGTCTATGCTTGCAGTCCTTTGTGGGGTAGGGGTGCTCCATGCGCCAGGAAGGTAGTCTGGCTTGCCTCTAGGACTTGCTCCAAATACACCTCTCCCATTTCTCTAACAATGGCTACCTGTAACCTTCAGTGAAGTCTGAAAGAGAGGCTCCCATTGTAGCTGCTGTTCTGCTTTCTATGTCCCTGCTGAGTCCCTACTGTTCCCTCTCCAGCTGCATCTGGCGGTGGCCCATCCCTCCCTGATCTATGCCTTCCATCCCTCATCCCTGAGCTATCTGGCTGTGTGGGTTGCAGCATCTTTCTCTGAGCAGTTGGGTGATGCCTATGCAGGAGATCTGTACCACCAGGATGTCTTTCCTGCTGGGTTTGGTTGGGGAGGGAGTGGAGTGGCTTTAGTTCCTGCATCATTGCCCCATGTTTGGAGGCATAGGCCAGTCCAGAGAGAGCAGTCAGGTCAGTCCCTCCCTGACTGCAGCCACAGAAGCTGAATTGGTCTTGGTGCTGGACAGAGATAGGCATCATATCCCAAAGCCATCCTGAGAGGGCAATGGTGAGATTCTATCCTGAGGGAGGCCAGGAGGTGTCACACTCCTACAGGGTGAGCTCAGAGACACCCATCAGGGATCAGAGGTACTCTGAAGTATGACAGCTGTCTTGTATGGTGCTGAGGAGCCCAAGACATTGTTCTCTACTAGAATAAAGTGATTTTACCTCCAACTCCACCAATCCCGCCAGGCCCCAATCCTCCAACTCCTGGAACCAAGGCCCCCACACCACCAGGTGCCAGACCTCCAATACCACCAGGTGCCAGGCCTCCCACTCCACCTGCGCCTGCAGAAAGAATGAAGGGTGAAATGAAGCCTGGCCAGGAAGGCAGGGGAGAAGTGACACATGCTTTAGAGTGACCTAGGCAGGAAGTGGGGATCTGCCATAGTAGAAGGCTGAGTTGTGGTGGAGAGAAGCACTCCCCTGGGAGAAGAGCTGGTTTATGAAGGTGTCTATATCCCTATATAATGGGATTAGTGTGAGGAGGAGGGACAGATGGCTAGGGAGTGGCACACTGGGAGATGGATGTAGAAAGCGTGAATGGATGGACAGTGAATGAACAACACCTGTGGATCCCTGTGGGACTTTGCCATTTCCTCACTGCAGTTTCCCAGCTGTTTCCATAGTGGGCCCAGGGCAGATTGAACCCTGTAGTTCCTCAGTGGGGAGTCACACACCCTGCCCTTTGTACATGGCCTACCAAAGCACCTCTGACACCAGCTGGGTAGTCGAGCAGGCTTTACACAGTATGTACCAATGCTTCTGGTCTGCCCCTAGTTGGCCCAGCCACCTTATCCCTGCTGTGGGGAGACCACACTCTTCTAGGGAGAGTGGAGGGAAATTTGTGCAACCTCCTGAAAGCCTCAAGCATCAGTTTTGGCCAAGAACTGAATCTTGGTATGGTGCCATGCACACAGGGAGTCACACTGGAGCTAATCTGAAAAGGAGCCAACTCACCATACTTGGCGGCCTTGGCAGCTGCCTTGGCAGCTGCAGCTGCAGCTGCCTGACCTCCAACACCTGGGGATAGAAACATATATGAGGAGACCCAGGGATCTGTGACACATTCCCAGGGCATCTATCAGTTTCTCCCATCGGGGGAAATGACTATCCTGGAGAAGCCTATCCCAGTGTGAAACAGAGACAATGGGGCAAACCTTGACCTCCTTACCACCCAGGCCTCCTGGGCACTGTGGCAACTTTTGCCCCCTCCCGCAACAGCCATTGTAGGTCACTGCAAGAGCCAGAGTCCTAGAACAGATGGCAATGCCTACATCCCAATGATAGCACGTTTTACCTCCAATGCCGCCTATGCCTCCAACACCGGGCACCAGACCTCCAACACCACCTGGCACCAGGCCTCCAACACCACCAATGCCAGCCCCTGGTACCCCTCCAGCCCCTGTTGGGAAGTTCAATAGAGAGATCAGAGCAGGAGGCAGTGACATTCTTCCATGACCTTCTGTACTCTGGGGCTACAATGGGTTTGGTAGCACTGGAATCTCAAGTGATGGGGCTAGAGATCCTTGTTCTCAGACACTCCTGCACAAGCACACAGCCTCCTCGCCAGGGTTACCTCTGATTGCTGCAGGAGTCTGGCTGGAGTAGGGGCCCACACCCCTTTCAGGCCACTGCCATATCAAGTACCAGGGCACCAGTGAAGCCAGTAAAGTACCCATACCTTCTGCCCAGCTCTGGCTGGGCTGCAGCTGAGCCTTCTTGGCAACATCAAAGAATGGAAGGGGGATCTGGAATGAATATCTGTTTGTCCCAAGCCCACCAAGGTGTTCTTCCCCTCTGCTGAGTCCTGCAGTGCAGTGTAGTGGTAGCTGGTGCCTATCTGCACACCATGCCAGGAAGACTACTGTGATGGGCTATCTAAACCAGTTGGATCATGGGACTGAGAGAGTCAGTGCCTGAAGAGAGGACTCTCCTCTGCAACTGAAGAGCCTTAGGGAAGGGTTTGGCTTTCTACCTATATAAAAGGAGGCACCAACTCACCATAGGCTGCTGCTTTGGCTGCTGCTTTGGCTGCCGCAGCTGCTGCTGGGCTTGTAACTACTGGACAAACAAGAGAAAGAATAAAGTGTCGAATCCAAGGAGAATGCTGCCCTCATGCCCATCTGCTAAGCCAAGCAAGTCAATTCACCTCCAGCTCCTGGAACACCTCCAACTCCAGGCACTGTACCAGGGAGAACTCCAACACCAGGTATTGCACCGGGAACACCACCAACACCAACACCAGGTATTGCACCAGGAACACCACCAACACCAGGGACACCTCCAATGCCAGCAGCTCCTGCAGAGTTAGAGGGGTGAAAGCCCAGTTTCAGTTGCTGAAATGCAGTCATTACAACATAGGGCTGTAAATACCAAGGGGGAACTGAGCTGGTTTTCTTTGCCCTTATCATGATAGGGCACACTGAAGGAAGGTGGCGTGACCTCATCCTATACCACACTGCTACTCTATCTCATTGCAGAGGGACAGTCCTGTGAGATAGGAATTCATTCTCCTTAGTTAAGAGGCACTGGATACTGTAAAGCACTGTTCCAATAATATCTAGGGATAGTGCTAAACAGCAACTGCTGGAATGTGCAGCACTAACTTACACCTAAGAGTTTTAAAAAAAATTGGCTGAAGAGATTTCTGAACTATAGGTGTTGCTTCTGTGGAAGCAATTAGTAAATAATTAAGGATGCCTGTATAATTATAATAGTTTTATGGAAAATCAGTCTTGCCTCACTAACTGGATAACATTTTTTATGAAACTATATATTAAATTGGGAGAAAAAACTGCATGGATATAATAAATGTGATGGATTGCATCCCAAGCAAGTTTGCAGATTGCACCAAGCTGGGGGCTGTAATAGATACATTGGAGGATAGGGCTAAGATTCAAAGTGACCTGGACAAATTGGAGGATTGAGCAAAAGAAATCTCACAGGGTTCAACAAGGACAAGTGCAAAGTCCTGCACTTAAGACAGAACAATCCCATGCACTGTTACAGCATGGGGGCTGACTGGCAAAGCAGCAGCTCTGCAGAAAAGGACACAGGGCATAAGCTGGGTATAAACAGTAGATTCATAGATGCTAGGGTCAGAAGGGACCTTAACAGACCATTGAATTCAACCCCCTGCCTAGGCAGGAAAGAGTGCTGGGGTCAGACAACCTCAACCAGATGCCTATCCAGCCTTCTCTTAAAGACCCCCAAGGTAGGGGAGAGCACCACCTCCCTTGGAAGCCCATTCCAAATTTTGGCCACCCTCACAGTGAAGAAGTTTTTCCTTATGTTTAGCCTAAATCTTCTATCTATCAGTTTGTGACCATTGATCCTTGTTACCCCAAGAGGTGCCCTGGTGAACAGAGCATCTCCGATCCCTTGCTGCATCCCTCTAATGAATTTGTATGCGGTCACAAGATCACCTCTCAGTCTTCTCCTGTGGAGGCTGAAGAGGTCCAGGTCCCTCAGTCTCTCCTCATAGGGCTTGTCCTGTAAGCCCCTAACCATATGAGTGGCCCTCCTCTGGACCCTCTTGAGTCTATCAGCATCCTTCTTGAAGCACAGCGCCCAAAACTGGAAGCAGTACTTCAATTGCAGTCTGACCAATGTCCTCCTTGGCATCTCCTTGGTATCACCTCCTTAGTTCTATTTGTCATGAATCTGCCGATACATGATGCAGTCAGCTTTGCTGATCATTTCGTCACACTGATGACTCATATTCATCCTGGAGTCCGCTATGACTCTGAGATCCCTTTCCGCTTCTGTGCTGCTGAAAGGGTCACTGCCCAGCCAGTAGGTGTGCTGGATATTTTTGGCTCTAGGTGCAGCACTCTGCACTTGTGCTTGTAGTACTGCATCCTATTGTATACTGCCCACTTTTCTAACCTGTCCAGGTCTGCTTGCAATTGCTCCCTACCCTCCGGAGTGTGCATTTCACCCCACAATTTAGTATTATCCACAAACTTAGACGGAGTACACTTCACACCACCAACCAAGTCACCGATGAAGCTATTGAAGCACACAGGTCCAAGGACCAAACCCTGCGGGACCCCACTACCCACATCCTTCCAGGCTGATACCAACCCATCCACTACCACTGTCTATGTGTGACCGCTAAGCCAATTTGCCACCCACTGGACTGTGTAAACATCTATATCACAGCCTCTTAATTTATTTATGAGACTAGGATGAGATATTGTATCACAGGCCTTGCTAAAGTCCAAGAAAACGACATCCGCCTCTACTCCTGCATCTAAGCATTTTGTGCCCCCATCATAAAATGAAACCAGATTGGTCAGGCATGATCTACCTGCTACAAATCCATGCTGGTTTCCCTGCTGCATTATTTTTCCCGCTGAACTCCGACAAATATGCTACTTCATAATCTTTTCATAAATTAGGTCAGTTCTGGATTGCACAAGAAGCTGGACTTTCTTGAGCAAGATGCATTTTAATACTACTAACAATAAGGTTGTTCATCTAGGAACAGAAACGTAGGTCACAGTTATGCAATGAGAGACTGTGGTTTGGAAAACTGACTCTGGGCGGGACTTGGAATCACAATAGAAGCCAACTGAATATGACTTTCAGGAGTAATATTTTAGCTAAGAGAGTAAGCATAAGTCTGTGCTAGCAGGGTAACAGGTAACTGAATGGAAGCAGTGAGATGGTGGTATTTTTGGACGTGGAGCTGGTGAGACTGTTGCCAGACACTAAGCCCAGTTCTGGTACTCACACTTCACAGAGGGCTTTATACAAATGCAACTAGCTCAGAAAAGCTGGCTGAAACACTGAAGGAGTTGGGGCTGGTTTGTTTATCCTAGGAAAGGTGCAGCAGTGAGTTGATCTCAGCCTGTAAGTATCTAACGGGAGCAGTAGTTCTCTGATCAAAGGCAAAGGCACAGAGAGGCAGTGAAGCAAGATAGGTTCCATCTGGCAGAAAAGTATGATTTTTTCCCCAGGGAGTTAATTACCTGGTGGAACAATCTGGGGATTCTGTAGCCCCTGCAGATTTTATGCCAAACATAGGTGTCTCTCTCATATCTCTGTTCTACCTCAGGTAAAGATCCTGGCCTCCAGGCAGGATTCCTCAAGTGTGATGCCCCGGGTTACAATGTACAGGAGTCAGGTCCCTTCAGGCTCTGAAATCTCTGAATCTATGGCCTTTGTCCCACCTGTGCCAATGGATCCGGCACTGATCATTACACTGGCCAGCACTATGGGAAGGAGGGCAGCAGTTTACCTTTGGCATTTTGTACATTATTCAGGCTCTACAGTTCAGACATGCTCACCTCTCTGAGGTATGGAGAATCCAGATCCTTTCAGCCTAAACCAGAGGAACCTTTGGGAATCACAATGCTTATTCACACCAAGATGTAAACTTGTTCTCAGTATTCCCACTGCCCAAAGCTTACAGAACTCTTAAGAGGGCCTGAAGGAGTCTGTGCTCTAGCTAAAGCTGGGCCCAGGTCACTCACTGGCATTCCTATTATCCACTTCTAAAGCAAATCTAATGTCTGGAGCTCCCTGCCTCATGCACAAGTGTCAGGTAAGTGCTGAATTCCCTGCTACCTTGAGAAAGGGCAGGGGAAAGAAGGGGAACTGGGAAAGGGCTTATTGTAGGGCCTCCTGGGTGTAAGGGCATGTGTTTAATGGGTCTCTCCATGAGCACCAAGGTTCATTGGCTACCCAGTAACCTCAGAGAGGGGTCTCTGTGGGAAGCAGTCTGCTAACTTACCATACTTGGCTGCTTTGGCTGCTGCTTTGGCTGCTGCTGCTGCTGCTGGGCTTACAGCTCCTGGGGAAAAAACCAAGGTGGGGGATTCTCAGAAACCTTACAGCACATACCCAGTGGGAACAGAAAGCGCCAAGCTTGCCACTCCAGTGGTTCAAGCACATTCACCTGGCACCCCCACAGCTCCTGGGACACCTCCAATGCTAGGCAGTAAACCAGGCACTCCCCCAACACCGGGCACCACTCCAGGAATAGCACCAGCACCAGGCAAGACACCAGCACCTACAGAGAGGAAAGAAGTGAGACACAGAAGTCAGCAAATGCAGAGAAGACAAGAACTGCTCTAAGGGAGAGACAGGGAGCTAAGTGCAATGTCTCTGTATTCCCAGACAGGCACATGGAGCCAACAGACCTGCACTTACAGGTGAGGGGGCTGCCAGGCAGCAGCATTCAGGAAAGCCCAGGAGAGACTTACAGTCCTGGTTCATCAGTGCAGCTTGAACCCAACCTGCAGTGGCAGCTTCTTATGGGAGACACAACAGGGCTTCAGTGTCTGGGCTCCTCCACTGCTGATGTCTGCACAGGCTCCAGTGCCCTGACCACGATCACTACCCAAAGGGACTGTGAATGGGAGTTTAGCTTCCTGCTGTAGCCACAAAGCTAAGGGAGTCCACAGAAGGGCAGCCTCTTTTGGACAAAGCTATGTCTATGAGCTGATGTCCAGGTTTAGTACACTTCCCTGTACACACATTGCCCATACAGAACCCTGCTTTGCCCCACCCTGGCCCTTTTGTCCCTGGCTGGGGTTTTGGAATTCACCTCTACAGTCATTCAACCCTTCTTGTGCATCTCTGTGCTCTCCAGGTTGTACTAATGGGCTGGGAGTCAGGACTCCAAGATGGAGATGAAGATCCCTTGGAAAGTCCTGGCATGCCCTGGGATACTCTGCAGATCAGGAGGAGCAGCTGCTAGGGGTCATTCATGCAAGGAGAGGACAAGCTATGGAGATCTATGTCTCATGATCCCTCAACCTTTCTTGCTCACTTTGGAAGTGAGCATTAACTTGGGGGTGACTGATGACCAGGTGGAAGCGATTTGGGTCAGGCTGCAAGGAGGACGAGGGGAAAGGGACTTAATGGTGGGTGTCTG
>JAGPOW010001998.1:8370443-8448209 GCA_030014935.1 Caiman crocodilus | reverse complement strand
CCAGCACTTGTTTCCTGCCATTGGCAGGGGGTCAGACTAGATGGCCTGCTCTAGGCCCCTTCTGACCCTAGTTACTATGAAACTATGAAACTATGAAAGTGAGTACACCTCCAGCTTCCTGTACCAGATGCAGGGCACTGTTAGCCAGGAAGCACTTCCAGTACTGAGCTGTCTTCTGGTTGAGAAGTTACTATAAGACAGTCCCACATGCTGGAGTCTACTCTTGATAACTCAGGTGAACATTGCCAGAGACAATGGCATTATATGGGGCGAGCAAGGAAAACACGAGGCTTTCCTTGTCCACATTTGTGTGGTAGGCCCGGGCCTCTGCCAGACCTCACACCATAGCTCAGGGCCTTCCTAGGCCCAGACACAACCCACAGCCCAGTACAAGTTGTATATGTGTGTGCTCCTTGCTGAAAGTTGCTAAATGTTTGCAAGAAAGCAGATCCATAACCCAGCTACATTCTTAGCTTGTGCACTCACACACAACAAGGAAACCAGATACAGTCTGGGAGTGAGGCTTTCAGGGGCTGTAAATCATGGACACCTCCCACTTCCCTCAACCCCCATCCCCCTTCATTTCACCCTGACTGTCATCTCAGCTGCAACCAGATGATGTCCTGAAGCTGCTAGAGTTCTCTTGGAGAAACACACAGCTAAGAGCTATCCTGAAGGGACACCCTCTCTTGTACCGGACACAGAGTCATTCCTAGATGGTGCTTTGGTTCTGCTCTGAACAGGACCTGTGCCAGCCCCAGGGACCTCACTGGCCCCTTGGCAAGGCTCTAAATTTATACCCATGCAAAAGGGATAGAATTTAGGTTTCTCTCCTTCTTGCTTGTTTCCTGCCCCTCTATGCTTTCCATAGAGATATGAGCTGAGCTATGAACATGGGGCTTGATGTGCAGGTACTGGTGCTGTTGTTTCACCCAGGAAAACATGTGTCAGTCTGAGCTATTCCCACACACCTCTGCTCAAGAGCCAAACTGCAGAGCCCATTTACTGGGGTTTGATCAACAATTTGTTTTGCACCTATTTACAATGTTTCCTTCATGAGGAGGAACAAGAAGATGCCATTGTAGCCAGAAGCTTCCACTTTAAGAGTACAGGTTTCCCTTGCTTTATGCAGTACGTGCGTTCCCAGAAAATGCACGTAACTTGAATTTGCATAAAGGGAACCCGGTTTATAAGGTAACAAATAGGGATACATTCCTGTGGCAGTGAGGGAGGGAGGGAGTGAATGAGGCTGGGGCCATGGAAGGGGTGTGCCCCCCACAGAAACAGCCCGGCACCCCCCTGGAAAGAACCCGGCGCAGCCCTGCAGTCCTCCGGGGGTGCACATAGCAACAAGAGCCGTGCCCCTCTGCCCCCCCACCAGTTTCCTCTGCTTTGCTCCCTGCTGCAGCCCCGGGAGTAGCCAACGCCACTTGCCTGCAGCCACTGGGCTGTGCTGTCCCCTTTCCCCTACAGACTTACTTCACATATAACAAATTTACCTTGCATATAATGAATTTTGGGTGTAGAAAGGGTAATCGCATAAGAGTGAATTCATAGATACAGAACCCGCACAAAGTGAGGGGAACCTGCAGTAGGTTGGGGCTGAAGCAGCTCCCTGGGCTGACTGCAGCCATCTGACTCAGGAGGAGAGTATAAGCCTAGGCCCTGACATGAGCCAGCAGTAACAGCTTGGACACTGCTGAGAGAACACCACCGCAGCAGTATGGCTGCAGCTCCAGGAGGTCAATGTGAAGGGTAACACCTAAAGCAGTCTGTAGGCTTGGGGAGGAATTAGGAGCAGGTTGCTAGGGGCCCAGGGAGGGATCTGGAGCCCAGACTGAGGGGCTGAGATTGTGGGACCAGTGAGAGTCCAAGGGCCTATTGAGGGACTGGGAGTGAGGGACCAGTGGGAGTCCAGGAGCCTAGTGAAAGGCTGAGACTGGGACAAGCGAGGGTCTGGGAACCCCAGAGGAGAAGCTAAGTGGAAGAGAACTTCAATGACGATGCCATCTGCAAGGCATGGGGCACAGTGTAGGGAAGGAATGGAGCCATGAAGTTAGCCCATAAGGCAATGACCATGGGTACCTGGTGGTCCTTTGAGAGAGCAATTTGGGAAGCCCTGAAGCAGCCTCCCTCATATGAAAAATAAAAAGACATCAAGGCAAGGAAAATAACTAAAGGGGTGATTGTCCACAAAATGAGAGCTGCAGGGACTCCAGGAGCTTCACAGCCACCCATGGAAGGACACCCTGTCACACCTATATAATGCAAATGGCCAATACTATCCCTCCCTAAATAAATACCAAATTGTTTGAGACAAAATTCAGTAGCACCTTTGGCTCTGGCCAGATGCTGCCTGCTCACATGAGCTGTCAGGTCTTCAGAGTGAGCTGTTCAGTCCCTCACACCGGGCCTGTGTGTGCCACATCTGTTACAGAAGCACCAGATAGGGAAGCACAGCAGAGCTTTGAAACTTGAGGGAGACTATTTTAGTGTCCTTCCACTGAGAACCCTAGGCCTCAGATACTATGCCAAACTCAGAGGGAGCTGTAAAATCCTCCTGACACAATGGAGAGAGCTGCTTTTCCAGATGTGAAATGCTGCTGCTTTCAAGTCTGCTATCTCAACCCTTCTGAGAGCTACAAGGCTGTAGATATCTCTTTAGGCAGCTGGATCCCTCCTTGCCAAGGCAATAGAGCTTCTCTTTCTAGCCCTAGGGTTGGGCAACAGTAGGCTTTAAATCAAGTTGGCTTTCTGTATAAAAATGGTGTCCCTGAGGCAAGACTGGAGTCAACTTTCCCTGAACCTTGGGTAGGGATGCTAAAAACTGTTTGAGGTCAGAGTCCCTGTGGGGAAGAGAGCTGAGCAGGCAGAGGCAAGCAATGGGGTCCAAGATAAATTAATTCATTTTATGGCTGCTGTGAGCCAGCACCTCTGAGCAAGCAAGCAATTCCACTGCCTGCTTCCAGAAGCTGCAAGGAACAGTGAGCACACTGGAAACACTCATAGTTGACTCACCAAAGGCTCCTGCCTTCGCTGCTGCCTTTGCAGCTGCTGCTGCTGCTGCTGCTGCTGCAGGGCCTCCAGCTCCTGGGCACAATAAGGAGAGAGTCAAAGGACTGAGGCAGAAGACTGACCATCCCACAGGCAGAGCAGCTGGTCTGAGCAAGCAAATTTACCTGCAATGCCTGCAGTCCCTGGTACACCAGGAACCCCCACAGCACCAGGCACCAAGCCTCCAACTCCTGGGATGCCACCTACACCAGGCAGAGCGCCAGCACCTGTGCAGAGTAGCAGGAGATAAAGGTGAGACCCTGACTCCTTAGCACAACAAACACAAAGCAAGACTAAATTCCTTTTGCTGCTTCTAGTACACATTACAAGTTAGGAACTGGGACCCTTTGGTTCAGCTGCCCAGGCAGGGAGCCAGTGCCTGAGAGATGCATGCTGGATTCTAGGGTGCTATTAACAGACCAGCTCCTGGCTAATGCAGCTTAGGCCTGCAGGCCTGGAGCATCAGGGTGTCATTGCACTTGTCCCCCAGACAACTTACCATATTTAGCTGCTGCTTTAGCTGCTGCTGCTTGCGCCCCAACTCCTGAAAATCAAATAAAAAGATGTTAGTCCATGTGCAAAATTGTCATATTCCAGCCAAGCACCCCCACCCCCACCCCCAGGCCACCCCTGAACACCCACCAACCTCTCATCTATGCCAGAGACACCCTCCCAAGGGGAAGAGGAACATGGATCCAGGGACCATCCTGATGCAAGACTGGAAATCACCTTTGGTGTCACTCCAGCAAAGCAGTGACTCACACCCTCTAGCAGAAGGTGTTAAACAGCCACGACCATCTCTATGAAGTGTGGCCCCAGCACTTTTCCCACAAGAAACTCTTCGTCACACCTCACACCCATTCCTTGAGTCAGTAGACAGGAATCTGGGTGGAAGATGGAGGGCATTTCATTTGGCAGGAGTGAAAAGCATAAGGGCTGTAGTTCTTCCTTGTTCTAAGGTGCTGAGGGGGCTCCTGGCCCCATCAGCTCTGAACCCAGGCTCTGGGAAGAGAGCAAAAACAGCACACCTGTTCCTGTGGGGTATCCTGCCTTCCCTCCAGCGCCGGCTACACCTCCTAACCCTCCTGGTCCATATCCTACAATCACAGAGAGCAAGCAGGTCAGCATCAGTGACTAGCATTAAAGAAGGCAACTATCATGGACAATGGGAGTGACCTATGGGAAAAAGGGCCTGCCCTTCTGTGTCTAGAGATGTGGCAGAGACCCGGAGCCAGCACTATCTGGCTAGCTTGGGGAACCAGATCTCCAGAGGTGCCAATGCAAATATCTCTGAGTGAGGCTGGCTGCAGCTCAAGGCATGTCCTACGAGAGAGCCAGACACTCCACTCTTTCAAGAGCTGCTGAAGTGATTTGCAAATTGAGTGAGTGGTACTGGTGCCTCAGCACGTCTGAAGATTATGGCTTAAAGCCCTGCACTGTCAAGATGCCAGGAATCCAGAGAGACGGCTCTCGCCCAGGCTCGCTTCCAACTGGGAGATGTGTGTGGTCAGCAGCCTTCCGCCTCCTCTCTTATTTGGCTTGGTTCCTCTATGAGTCAAGGTGAGGCCGGTGCACAGTGGCAGGAGGGGCTTGAGAGTCTCCAGGCCAGGACACCTGCGCTCTGCTCTCCAGCAGAAAGCTGCAGTAAATAAATCCCTTTTCTTTTTGTGAAGCCTCTGGCTAAGCTGTGTCTCCCGGGTCATTACCTTGCTACAGTAATATGTGTGTGGCTTAGACACCTTTTATCAAACCAGCTAAACCAGCCAGCAGCCCTGGGGCAAGCACTGGCTACAACCAGGGTATGGCAGTGGTGGGCACCAGCCAGCGTTCCCGCTAAGCTGCATGGCTTAGAGGGAATGCTAGCACCAGCTGGGAGTCTCCTGAGCCCCATTTCCCAAGTCAGGCCAAGCTGTGCTCACTGCTGTCTCACAGCAGGACAGCACAAGGGCGCTTTCAGCTGCCTTTAGGGCCCCTCAGTCCTAGGAATACCACCTGCTGGTCCTGGTCCTGGATGCTCTGCTCTGCTTTACAGAGCATCATGGTCACAGAGACATTGGCTACAACCTTTGGGCCAGTTACCCCTCTCTTCTGGCAACTGGAAGGGGCCGGCACTGGACCATGATGGGTTACATCTACCTTGTAGCAGGGTAACAGCGTGTAACAGACCCAAGCCCCAGGCCCTATGTCTCCGGAGTCAGGAAGCATCTCAGAGCCAGGCCAAGTTCAGTCTCACTCCATATGCCTGGCACTGCTTTTGGGATGCCTGGGAAGCATCCTCCTGGGGCTCTCTCAAACACAGAAGCAAGGCCCTCTAAGTGAGCACTGCAGATGAAATACAAACAAAGGCAACCGTTTCTCTGCACTAGAAAAAGGGAGGGTGGCACAGCCTATCTGAACTGCCACAGAATTGGATCCATGGGAAAACTGCCCCCTACCCTGCCTGGCCCTTCTGAATACCAGCTGGTCGGGGCTTCAGCGCCAGACCACTACCTGGCCAGCTTGCCCATCAGCTTGGGTGTCACACAGAGATACCTAAGGGATCTGGAATTATCTCCCCCCTCTGAAGCCTGTCCCCCTGCCAGGGAGCAGCTCTCAAAGGTGTAAGAGGGGAGAGCATCTCAGCTGCTGTGGCCTGACTTGATGCCATGAGAGGGAGGGAGGAGAAGCATGCGGCACAAAGGGTATCAGTACTCACCATAAGGTAGCTTTCCAGTGCTGTAAGGCAACCCATAGCCACCTGGAAAATACACAGGCAGTTAGCACAGTCATGTGGGGGAGCTTTGGCCTGCCTGCCTGCCTGCCCACCTTGCTGCACTAGGCAATAGCTGTTGACAGGCCTGTGCTCCTTGTAGAAACACCCCAAGGGAGGTGCAGCAGTCACAGGCACCATCTCAGAGTTACCTTTTTCTTCTGCCTACCCCTCACCAGTCTCTATGGCCTGCAGGCCTCTGGGCCTGGCAGAGCCCAGCACCTGGCCTTCCTTGCAATGCCTGGAGAACCAGGTCCCTCTTCACTGGTGAGAGCCCACCCTGGAAACAATAAGAGCAGGGATGAAAAATAGCCCGTTGCAGCACAAAGCTGATGGCTGCAGTGCCCAAACCTGCCTCATAGGTAGAGTATATGTTTCCAAAAGTCTCTCATGACCCTGATTAAGTAGACTCCCACTTCTCCCTCCTCATACTGATGGGAGAGGTGTAACCATCTGGCTCTGTGAAGTCCCATCCCAAAAGAGCAGTTTTAATTCTGCTCCTAAACATGACTTCATTTGGAGGTCAGTAAGGACAGCTCAGGTGGAATTAAGAGAGGGAACACTGCAGCTGGGGAGCAGGAGAAACTCATTGGCATCTTCAGCTAGGGCTAGGACCCCGTTGCTTATGCCAAGCATAGGCGATGCGGGCGGGTGGGCAGGGGGGAGGGCACGTGGCCCCTTGACAGGGCTGTCCCTGCCGGTGGATGCTCGCCAGCTCTGGCCCCAATGCCACCACTGGTGGCAGCTTCTGTGGGTGCCTCCCCAGACTTAGGAGGCACCAGTTGCCCATGAGGCCAAGGTTAGGCAAACTCTAGCCATTAGGCAACTTTGGGGAGCTCAGTAGATACACTGGATGGGAGCAGAAGGGGCATTCCTTCCCCAGACGCATTGAGGGTGAACAGCCAGGGCATGGGGAGCACCACCTTGGTATCTCAGAGTCAGCCCTCAGGCTGTGGCATTAATGAATCAACAGCAGACATGGTGAGGCCTGCTTAACAGAGTTCAGTGAAGAGCAGCCACCATGTCTGAGCATCCCAATAGTGACTGTGGGAAGGGTGTTTGTCCATCCACTCCCCCCAGCTCACCCTTGGCCCCAGTGGCAAGCTGCTTCCAGCAGCTAGAGCCAGGGGGCGCAGAGCTTATTTTCAGTCTGAAGTTTATTGCTCATGAAACGAGTGTCTCTGTAGGCAAAGAGCACTCTCTCTCTTCCAGCTAGCCAACATATGGAGACCAGATTTCCCTTTGCCTGTTCCAGCTCTTCCCATCAGATCCCACATCAACACAAACTTGCTGGAAAGTAGAAGTTTTCCAGGCAGATTCAGCTGTAAATTCTGTGCCGAGGAGGCCAGTTTTCGTGGAACTTACAGCAAAACTCCTTGTCCATCTCTGCATTCCTCATTTCCCCATCAGTATCTTGCCACCGTTGCCAGGCTCTTGCTGGTGAACAGCAGTCAGACCTTGGAGGGATGCCTTGTTATCCTTGTGGTCACCTCTGTCTAACTATATGCTGCACTGACAGTGTAAATAAGGCATGACAATCGACTCAGGATCACAGAGCAAACTACCAGGTCCATATAGGAACCCAAGCATCCTGACCCCTAAGCTGCCAAGGCATCTTTCCATTTGCATGAGTTGGTTTGTTCACCAATCTGAACAACAAGTGAAGGCCTCAGCACCTACACTAACAGTGGAGTGTGTAATGGGAGCTGACCTAACCTTGCCAGAGTCTCAGAGTCCAGACAGACTCTCAAAGGGGCTGTGAGATCTATTTTTCATTCATCTCTGTAATCAGCTGATAGCGAGGCCCTTCACTTCCTATTCAATTCTGTTGGATGTTTACTAACAGCAGCAAGAACCAAAATAAAGCATACTTCCAGCTTAAATCTCAGAAGCGGGGACGGAGAAACCTTTCAGTCAGCCCACTGGGCCACTGTATCCAACAGGAAGCAACCTAGCGCCTCTCTCTCAGCAAAAACTAACAACATGGAAGACAAAAGCTGATTTTAAAGTTACTCTGAGAAGCATACAGCCCCCAGCCCTGCCACCCAAACTGCCCACTCAACCACTCCAGGAGCACTTAGTAAAAACACCTTCTTCCATCAACCTGGAGTCTTTAGCAGGTAGCTCCCACCACCTCTACCCACACTTAGGCACCCAAGCCAATGACTGATAAGTCTGAGCAAGCTCAGAACTTCAGAAATCAAGATGTGGGCCCCTGAAATGATATTAACTTAATGATAATAAATGTAATGGAGTTGCACAACAGAGAGCACTTGTGAGCCTGAAGCCAGGATCTGAGATCACTGAGAAGTTTAAGCACAAACAGCAGTGCCAGGCTCGGAGAGGAGTCACAAACATTAAAAGCACAGGCATCAGCACTGGCCAGATGATGCAGCCTGGGAGGAACAGACTCTTGCCCTGCCCCTGCCTAGTGCAGGGTACTAAGGACAGTGACTTACTCTTCACAACAGTGGGGGTAACCCCAGCAGATGGAGAAAGGCTGCTGTAGATGCATCAGTGGGAGGGTATTTATGGGATGGTGCAGTCAAAAGTACCGAGGAACAAAGAGGGAGAGCACCACAGGCTGGTGGCACTGTTTGGGGGCTTCCATCATTAACCTAGGAGAGACCTGCATGTGTGAGATAAAGGGAGCATGATGCTGGCCTGAAGCATTTAGATGCTGACAGTCTGGTTCCCCAGGACTTTTATCTCTTTTGACTTATCAGTGGTGGGTCAGCTGGGAGAGGAGCCCCAGCCAGGCTCTGGGCCATGGGCAAGGCTGAGCTGGGCTATGGAAGGAGCCAGGCATTGCATGAGCCTTGCACTAGTGGTTTGCTGTTAGCATCAGGCACCCCATAAAAGGCTGTCTGGGGCAGTGGTTCCTCAGGAGAAGCTGTGCTGCAGCTAACATGCCAGACAGCTTGGTAACCGATTTCGCTGACAGGCTGCTCAGCTTTCCAGGAGTCTGCAGCTTGAGCTGCTCAGGAAAAGAATTGCCCTAATGAGTGTAACTCTGCCTCTGCGGGAGGAAGTTGGCTTGGTTCAAATATTTCTGCCTCTTGCAGCAATGGGCCCCAGAAGGGGAAGCCAGAGAATCACATGTCACTGCCCCGTCTGTCTGGGATCCTGCCCCCACCCCCACCCTGAAAGGTCAGGCACTCAGAGGTAGGTCCTCTCTATGGAGACTTTGAAGTGACAGCAGTGGCAAACCAGTTACCCTGAGACAGGCCTGGAAAATCATCTGCTGCCACACACCCCATGGGAACGCAGCTCCTCTACCCCTCCCCTCCCGTCTATGTGACCTCCTTCCTTCAGCCCAGTTGTCGGCAGCAGTGTTCAAAATTCTGCACTGCAGCGGGAGGCTCTAAAGAAACCCTTGCAGCAGTGCTGCAACCATGACCTGTCATGCACTTGCCTGCCACATGAGAGCACTAGAACCCTCCAAATACTACAGAGCAGTGTGGGCTCAGGGCTGCATCCTTTCCTATTTGCAACAACGCCAAGACCTGGGGCAGAGTAATAACAGCACCCAGTCCTTGCCCTCCATGTGTCTGGGCAACTCAACAACCTGAGCAATGCCTTTCCTGTCTTTAGAGGGCATTGACTGAGCCACAGACCCACCTGGAGTCTGGACCCTGCTCTCCCCTCTTGCTAAATGACCCAGCTGGAATGCTTCACAACATTTGCCTTAGCCAGTGACTTTGCCCTAGCCTCTCTAGAAGGCCAGATCTTCATCCTGGTGAGGAGGTTGGATGCTCTGGAGCAGATGGTCCCAGCTCCTGGTCCCAGGCCAGACCTGGTGCTTCATTTGTCTGTGTTGTGAGATCAACATTTCCCTGGTTGGGGTCCACTTAGCAGCATATGACAGCCCAATGGAGATTGCTGGCTGCGGGGCTGGGGATGGAGCAGCCCCAGAGATCACAGGGCTAGAGAAGCAGTCACCTGTTATAGAATACAGTCCCAGAAGGATGGGGACCATTCCACAAAGACTCGGTGATGGACTGAGCTAGGCCACAGAAGGAGCATGGGGTGAGGCACAGTCCAACCCTAGGGTCACCTCAGGAAGAGCAGTGAGTGGCAAAGGCAGCTCAGAGGTCTCCCCACCCAGTGCAACTGTCTCAGGGGGCCCCATAGCACAATGGTTCAGACCACAGATCTGTCCTCTCTACCCCCACTAATGTAGCCAGTGCTTCCCTGGGTACATGCAGCCAAAAGCATCCTGTCCTGCAACAAGTCCCCATAATAGCCATAATACCCATTCCCGTGAAGAGAGGAGCACAAAAGAAATAGCACCTGCTGAGCACAGTAAAGAGCCCACAGCAGACCAGTGGCAGGGTGGAGAGAAAGTAGGTGATAGCAACTGGGAATGGCTACTAACTAGCTAGTCCAGGCCATGACCATGCCACCTCCCCCCACCTCCCTATTGCACACCCACAGCTCATTCGTGTTCCACCAGATAGGGCATGTTGGGCCCTTTTCCCCTTGGGAAGCCACAGAGGGACAAGGCATAGCATTTCATACATGGGAGGCTACAAGGGGGAGGTCTAAAACCCACAGATACCATTATCTTCCAGTCAGGCCTCTTTCTGGCTGCCTGTATGTGGATTTAAGGGCTTCACCCTGGAATGTCAGCTTATATGGCCAAGGCCAGCAGTGCCAGTGGTTCAGGAGCTCTTTGCTACACCATGAGCTGAAATATTAATGGCATTATAGCGTCCACAGGAAAGAAAAGGGCAAGCCAGCAAAGTATGCTGCCAGCCTATCTGTCCCTCGGCCCACCAGGAGATCCGCCCTGGGCTCATGCTGGGCTCAGTACTCTCTCATTCTTGTGTACTAGGGGCCAGGTGGGAGCCTGTAGAGCCATGGCTGGGAACAGAAAAAAGGGATGAGGTTAGGATACACAGCCAGATGCTCTCTTGCTCTGCCATAGTCAGAGCTGACACTGCAGTGCCTTCCCGAGGAAGCATGGAAAACCAGGGGAGGGGCACAATAGTTCCCTCTCAGGGATAGGGCATAAGCCTCAGCCAGAGAAGAGTCCACAGGGGAGTAACAGTGACATCAGTGGCCCCAACGCAAGAGCTAAGGGAAGGCTTTCTTGTTTAGGATGGAACCATCCCATGCGCTGGTACGGGCTGGGGACTGACTGGCTGGACCTGGAGGACCTGGGGGTTACAGTGGACAATAAACTGAATATGAGCCAACAGTGTGCCCTTGTTGCCAAGAAGGCTAACAGCATACTGGGCTGGATTGGTAGGTGTGGTGCCAGCAGATCAAGGGAAGTGATTATTCCCCTCTATTCAGCACTGGTGAAGCCATATCTGGAGTACTCTGTTTAGGTTTGGGCCTCCCGCTACAGAAAGGATGTGGACAAATTGGAGAGAGTCCAGTGGAGGACAACGAAAAAGGTAAGGGGGCTGGGGACATGACTTCTGAGGAAAGGCAGAGGAGGGATTTGATAACAGCCTTTAACTATCTGAACAAAGAGGATGGAGCTGGGCTGTTCTCAGTGGTGGCAGATGACAGAATAAGGAGCAATGGTCTCAAGTTGGATATAGGAAAGTTTAGGTTAGATAGTACGGAAAGCTTTCTCACTAGGAGGGTAGTAAAACATTAAAACAGGTTACTCAGAGACAGTGGCGATGTGTAGTGGGTGCATGGGGGTGCATGTGCACCCCCTGAGAGTGCCAGTGCACCCCCTGACCAGCTGCACTCCTGCTTAGGTGATAGGCAGGGGAGGGGCAGGCGGGAGCACTGGTGTCCCACCCTGCAAGCACTGGCTGATCGCTACGATCGCTGCAGCTGCTTCTGGGAGCGGCTGTAGTGATCGGCCAGCACTTGCTTCCAGAAGTGGCCGCAGCTACTCTCGGAAGTGGCTGCAACAATCACAGAGATCAGCTGCAGTGATCAGCTATTGTGGGATCGCCCACAGACCAGGGTGTGGGGCACCCGCCACCCACAGTTTGTGGCACCAGTCATAGGTGCCCCCCTTGACTAAGGCGGCACCAGTTGCCCATTCCCAGAGAAGCCGTGTACCTCCATCCTTGGAGATTTTTAAGACACAGCTAGAGAAAGCTTTGGCTGGGATGATCTAGTTGGGAATGGTCCTGCTTTAAGCAGGGGGTTGGACTAGATGACCTTCTGAGGTCCCTTCCAACCCTAACTTTCTATGATTCTATGCTCCTCACCTCACTGCTTACCTGGGAGCTTGGGTGCTTTGATAGGGTATCCCAGAGGGACGCCAGGCTGCTGACCTCCAAAGCCACCAAATCCTGCAAAGACAATGGGAACACTTTATCTATGAGGATGCCCACTGCTCTCCCAAGCTGCTTCAGTGGAGGAGGGGGTGTTGTCTGAGGGGCACTTGCAGTCCTTGAGCACAGTAGGGCAGGGCTCAGCATAAGCCCACCAGGAGACCCATTGGCTCTGAGCCCCAGACTGCAGTGCAGAGCACAGGCTAAGAAAAATGAATTGTGGGCAGGCAGGAAGTCAGGCAACTCACCAGGGATTCCAGCAAAGGCTCCTCCGCCTGCTCCTGAACAGAGAAACAAATATGTGAGCTTCTCAGCCAGTCCAGTCAGGCCTGTGGTGGTTCAGGGGACCCAAACCAGTCCATGTGGGCCTGTACAGGTCCATACGCGCCTTCTCCAGTCCCATCTCAGAATGAGGGAGGCTGAGGCAGAGTCCCATCACCTCTGCCCAAAGCAACACCAGCCTTTGGCCCTTGGCTCTAGGTACACACCAGGGAAGGGGAACATACCCGGGGCTTTTGGCTTGACTCCAGTCCCTGTTGGTACACCAGGCAGGACACCAACACCAGGATAACGGAGGCCTACAAGACAGAGCAGAAAGAGCCAGCTAAATGGAGGCAGAGATCCTTCAATGGCAGCCACTACCCCTTCCAAGTTCCTGCAGCTATGTTCAAGCTGCATTGTGGAGCCGATGACAGCCCCCAGGCCCTACTCTCTGCTCTGACTCATACCCTATCACTGCCCATGGCACCTGGGAGGAAGCACCTGTCTGTGCCCTGCCCCAGTCTGTCTTGACTCCTGCTGTGTTGCACCTGGCAGGCTGGTAGGATGCCAGCTCTTCTGTTCTCTGGCTCAGACTCTGTCGCGTCCTGTCTCTTCTGCAATCTTGTCCTCCTCCCACTTCCTAGCCTCCTGTCTCACCCCATCCATCTCCCTCCTTCTGCTCTGCTCTGTGGTGCTGTATTCCACAAGCTTTCTCCTGCCCTAATGCTTGTGTACCTGATGTCAGGACTAACCACAAATGTTGATATGCCTCTGGCCAGGCCTGTGCAAGGACATATGCTAAGGGCATAGACACTGTGGGCACAGTCAGTCCCTCACTTAGAGCTAGCTACAGTCTAGCCCTGCCCTGTATGGCCTGGGGACTGCTCAGTTTCTTAGGTGATGTGGATGGTTGGATTAGTCTGGCTTTCAGGGACAGGAGCCCACCTATCCCCAGAGATGCTGCTTGGTGACAGATTGAGTGGCACTGAGATGCTGTAGGAACCTGCTTCCTGTTATGGTCCTAGCATGTTGGGGCTGCTGCAGAAGTTAACTTCCACGGGTGACATCTCTGCCATGGGCAGAGGGCTCTAGTCTGAACTGCCATGAGTTTATAGCTGCCCTGCATGCTCCGGGCTGATGTAGATCCTCAGAGTTCTGCTCCTGTGTGTGTGGAATGAGTCCCCAGAGCACACACCACACCACACCACAAACTGGCCCAGGGGCTTACCAGGGCCTTGGATGTTGGTGTTTTCCCCTCACAACCCCAAAGACACCAGACAATCACTTCATAGAAGTCAGAGCCCTTGCTTACTGAGATTCCCAGGGACATGTAGGCTGTGCCAGATCCTCCATGCCCTGGCATGCAACACCTACTTTTCTGCTGTTGAGATGACTCCAGCTGCCATTTCTAGCCCATGTCTTTCCTGAGAGCCAGTGTACCTGCCCTGCCTCCTAAGTGGGTAGCAATGACTCTCTTACTGGCCTCCTCTCAGGACACATAGCTCCCTCAGAAGCCAGGTTTTCCAGGTCACAGACTGAACAGCTCACTGCTCCTGGGATGCTGGCTTCTGGTGCTACACAGGGCGTTACTCTATTTTCCATGTCACCCTCTGCCCACAGATATGTTTCTTTGCTTTCTTCTTTTTATGTTATACCTCCCTGTCGGCGTTGTGGTTTAGTGCAGGGATGGCCAACTTGCAGCACATGTACCACAAGTGGCACGGGAAGCCTGTGTGTGTGACACAGCAGATAGGAAGGTGACAGAGAGCACAGTGGCAGACCAGGCAGGGCAGGGAGTAGAAAGAGCAGCAGATCAGGCAGCAGAAGGGCACTGGAGTGACACTTTGGGAGGGTGTGGAACTAATTTTGTGATACTTCTTCCAAAAAGGTTGGCTCACAGCGGTTTAGCAGATGGGCAGAAAAGAATTTTCTTGTCCCACAAAACATTCCAGGTTTTGAAAACATCCCTCCTTTCCAAACCAATACCAGTGCAATACCAACGTCTCAAACACATTTGTGAACTGACAAACTGAAAACCATCTTGTGGAAATGTTCTGTTTTATGTTTGGCCTTTTACTGTTTGAAACCCATTTTTCATACTGATAGTTTTAAATGATCTTGATAAGGTGATTCTAAAGCCTGCTGCTCCCACAGATAATTTAGAAACAACAAGTTTGTTAGAACTAGTTATCCTCATTTAACCGAATGTCATATGTGGCCACTCTGAAATTCAGTCTGAGAGGGACTTGCAGTGATCAACACAACACAGGCAGTAGTATAACTAGGGGTGGAAAAACAAGGCACCAGCCCCAGGTGACAACTTGGATGCAGGGACTGCAAAAATGGCAGCCACTGATGGACTGGCCTGGCTGCCACTACCCAGGGAACAAACATTTCTTGTTATGAAAACTGGTTGGAGTTGGAGCTAGAGGCACCATGTGAGGGCCAGCACTGGGATGTTTTACAGATAGGTTCTTGCACAGGCTGGATTAGCACGTTCACACAGTGTGCCAGCAGCAGCCAGGCTGGCTGTGCAGTAGCTGGGTAAGACACTGGACTGGCGGTCACACTGTGCTCACTGACTGGCGCATTGCACACAGGCTGTATGCCAACAGTGCCTTTATGCCATGAGTCCTTCCACAGCTCACCTGTCCCTGGAAGCACGCCTCCTGGAAATGCTCCAGGAATCCCAACACCTGGCAGACAAGAGAGAAGCAACAGTGAACATCTGTCCAGCCACCTTGTCACACCTAGTTGATCTTCCACCCACACTTGTGCTTCCACCTACCTGGTACTTTGGGGGGTTTTACTCCAACACCTGCTCCTGGCTGAACCCCAGCCTGGGGCACTACAGCACCTGCATGGGCATGAGAGAGTCAGAGACTGTGGAAACTGGACCAGCAGAAAGCACGCAGACTTATAATCATCCATGAGCACAGATCCTGGTGTGGAATCCAATATGCCCAGGACATTGTGATGCCCAGGAAAGGCAAGCTCAGGATTGGGGCACAGCCTACCTGTGGAGACCCCAAGGCCACCAACACCACCAGGCAGGCCAACTCCGCCAACACCACCGACTCCTCCAATTCCACCAATGGTGCCAACTCCGCCCAAGCCAACACCTAGTGACCAAAGTGGGAAGGGCAGGCACAAGGTGAGTACCCAGACTCACACGATAGTGGGCTTCTGGTTGGATTGGCCCTGAAGCCACAGGGACTTGAAAACACAGGCACTTTCAACCACCTAGAGTTGAAGGCTCCAGCCATGGATATTAAGCCCAACCTGGATGGATCACATAGTACAGGGGTGAAACAGACTCTCAATCTTGAGTATAGTAGGCTTCCCCACTCTGCCCTGGGATCCAGGCAGGCCTGTAGAGGGCTTCCCCATGGCACTGGAAGTGACAGACTGCCGGTGTCCAAAATAGAAAGGCCCCCTGACCTTTGGAGTAGAAGGACCCCAGTTCATCTGTTCTGTGCAACCTGCATTGCCCTAGACAGAACATGCCACTCAGCACAACTGTCTGTCCCCAAACTCTGCAGACTCTCCTATATGCTTACTGCTGCCACATTAGCTCCCTCACCCCTACACTGGTCCGGCCCTTAGCCAACAGACATGCACCTCTCACTTGCCGTATCACAGTGTCTGGGCACTAAGACCTGCCTCAAAGGGCAGGATCCATGAGGTTCATGCCAAGGGAGCACAGATGGCATGGCAGGGTTCCGGGAGGGGGAGCAGCCAGGAGGACTGTAGTGAGCCAAGGGCATCCCAGATTTGACAAGCCATGTATTCTGTAGCCCTCTCCCCGCTGGAGGCCTGAGCTCCTGGTCTGGTTTGGTTCCAGGTACCGATGTATTTGGTAAAGCCCATCCCAGTCCTTGTCAGGAGCCATTTTTCAGTTTGCGCAGCTGGTGCATAGCTATGATGCAGGACCAAGGAAGGACAGCCAACCTCTGGGTGCTCTGGGCCAGCTTAGCACCTAGAAACAAGCTCTGTGCACTCACCAGCTTTGGCAGCAGCTTTATAGGCAGCTGCTGACCCAGCACCTGGGTAGATGCCCCCTGGGTACAAGCCCAGCCGAGCTACACCACCTGCCATAGAAAAGGAAAGTGAACCTGACTTCCCCAGAGCCCAAAACCTGCCTCATGGTTGGGACCTTTGAAGAATCAGGCTCCATGGGAGAGTTCACTCTTGCCCTGTACCCTCAGACACCTAAGTCAGTGCCCCCAGCTCTGCACTCTCCTGGCAAGTGTCTTCAGCATGCTGGAGGCAGAGATGGAGCAGGCGGTGGCAGGAGAGAATTCCCACTGTTGTAAGACCTGTGGTAGGCATGGGGTGTGGCAGGGGTAGATGTGGAGAACTGTGGAGTACCCAGGTATCACCCAGGGGGGCTCCAGTCAGGGCTATTCACAGGGAAAGCCCCTTCCATATAAAAGTCCCAAGATGACTAGGAAAACCCAGCTGTCTGCTGCTCACAAAGGGAATCTAGGGTCCTATAGCCCCTCCCCACCGCCTGCCCTCTGCTTCTCATCTGTGGGAATGGCACTGTGCCCAGCACAATGGATCCCTGATCCTAGGCAGGAGATACCACTACTCTGCTGGTAAATCCCTGTGATTCAGGGCTGGGAACAACCTTTTCTCTGGAAGCCTGCAACCTGAGAAAAAAGCTGGCCACTGTGGAGAGGAAGAGAAACGGGTACGATTAGCTGAGCTACCTGGGAGTTTGGGTTCCCAGCCCTAGCCCAACCTCCTTTGACAGCTCAGCCTCTGTCTTTTTATGGCTTGGGCAAGGGGCACTTGCGGGGAGACGAATCTGGGGTCTAGGCCAGGCCCTGTGAGCACAAGAGCAGTGCTCAGTGTCCCCAAGGCCTCTGGACAATCTGTGCACTCACCGGGTTGCAGACCAAGTGCTCCAAATCCCCCAAGGCCTCCAACTCCTGGAAAGAGAAATTCAATGAGAAGGGAAGATATGAGCAGGCATGTGTGCCAAGGAGAAAGGCTGCCTGGCCTGATCTGTGAGGTAGGAAGGGATAGGGGGTGTGAAGCTCCGCTCAGTGTGTTTAGCCAGCTCTGAGCAAATACACCAGCAGTTTTCAGCACTGTTACCTGGGGCATGTCCAGTCGCCAACACTGGAACCATGAAGAGGATTGGGAAGGATGCTGCTTTATTGCTCCCCATCTCTTCTCCCAGCCTGGCTCCCTGTATGAGGCCAGGGAGGTGTGGATTCTTGCACCCTTCCTGGACCCCATGTTCCTCTGTGGTGTGAACCCCTCTTACAGCTTCCAGGGACTGATACCATGGTGACTGCAGGAGCCTGTTGGGGTCTGTGGAGCTCCCCTTGCTTTCCCCCTGCTAGTCAGGGGTAGGAAAAGTAAAGCGCCAGCTCACAAGACTTCCCCAGAGCTGCCATCGTCTCAAAAAGACTTCCAGCCTCAGTTTAGAAGCTGGTCAAATCTGAACCAAAATAACCTTAGCTGTGTGAGGTTGTGCACCAAGAGTCTGAACCATAAGCTCGGAGGGGGCAAAGTGCTGTCTTCCCTTTCTAGTGGTGCTTGTCCTTTGAACAAGAGGATGGGAAGCTCAGTGGCAGTGCTGTTGGCTGCTCACAGCACACAAGGGAGGAGGGTGGCCTTGAAGTGGGGCTCTGCTGCAGTCAAAGCCTTTTGTTGGCCACTCCAGTGGATGGAGCATAGGAAGGATCAAATCCCAGAGTGCTGGAGCCAGGACCAGGCCAACCCAGGCCCATGCTGGGGGTGACTGGTTTGGCCTGCTCCCTTTGCCCCACAGCCTCTGTGTACCCCCAGGTGCTGCTTGGCCCACCCCCTTCCCTGCCCCTCTCTAGGCTCTGTCCTAACTCCTCCCAGCAAGATCAGTGATGGGATTGAATTTGAAATGTTTATGACTGTGGAACAAGTCCCTCTGGCTGTGGAAGACGCAGCCTTCCAACATCTGGGCCTAATCATCTGCTTGCTCCCTCCAGGCGCAAATTCCACTGCCCTTGGCTCATGCACGCTAACAACGCTTAGGCTGGGACTTCACAGCTACACAGCGTTTGTTTTTAATTATGCAGAAATAAAGGGCTTGTTTTTCTTTCCACAAACTGAAATCTGAGTAAATGGGGCTTCCAGGGAGCCTCCTTGTGCTGGCCTGCCTGCCGGGAGGCAAATGGACAGGTCCCAGGGCCAATCATGCCACTGGTTGCCTGTGCTTTGGGGATGCTGGAGTCAGGCAGGCCAGGGGGATCACATAGAAGGGTTTGGGTAGCTCAGCAAGAGGCTGGAAGGTCAGGTTTGGAGCTGAGTCTACCTCTGGCCCAGTCCAGTTGTCCTGACCTAGTCTTTCTGCTTGGCCCCTAACTTTCTGTGACTCCTGCCCCATCTCCCAATACCAAGATGGCTGAGGGCCTCCCCATTCTCCCCATGATTGATATTCTGTAGCAGTGACAATGGAATGGCCCCAAGCCCCATAAGACTGAATTCCCTTGGGCCAGGAGGATCATGGTAGGGCAGGATCATAGGCACTGTGCAAGCCATGGCAGGGAGAACCTAATAGGGGCAACCTAGCCCAACCCCACCAATATAGGAAAGGCATGGTGGCAGCCCTCCTGCTCCATCCAAAGGGTCCCTCACCAGTTAGCCCTGGGAAGAGATGGGCAGTTCCTGATGCCCGGGGCACAATATCTCAAGCACCACCTTTGAAACACAGCAGCCCATTTGTGCTCCGGGGCCAAGCATTAGCCATGTGAGATGACCTGTGAGGCATTCACTAGATGATCCCCAGCACTAAATGGAAAAGGCTTTGCTACCCCTCGGGGAGGGAAAACCAGGAAGAGCTATCTAATGGACCTGAGCAGAAGAGGCTGAATTCCTAGCAGGTTCCTTTCTCCACAGTTCCTGGGGAGCTCACTGCTGAGCAGTGCTGAGCATCCGCAGGTGGGAGGCCCAGGGCTCACTGTAAATGGAGCCTTTTAACAGCAGTTTCCTCCTGCTTTCATGCATGGCTCAGCCTTAGCAGCATGGCTCCAAGCAAAGGCATGAGGTTGTGTGGTTTGCTGGCAGTGAACTCCCTGACAGAGCCTTTGCCAGCTTTGCAAGGGCATAATCGCTTGGCAGCAGCTGGCTCTGACATAGCCCTAACACTGCTGCAGTTTTACATCTTTACATCTTCCCAGATACAGGCAGCCTTTGGTGCCCTGCAGTTGCATCCTCCATGCCCCCAGGATGCATCCAAGATAAGTGATTTGCAGACCAACATACAGATGGCTGAGGGGTCTCAGGAGCCTTTCCCAGCTCCCTGCTGTTCCCAGCCTCCTTGTATGTATCCAGATACCAAGGGAGTGCAAAGTCCTGACTCCCTTTCCATGCCCCAGTAATCAGCATTTAACTACAGGCTAAGTGAAGCCTAATGGACATGTGCTAATCATTTATTCAGGCCTCTGTGGCAACAGGAGTTGCTGTTTGGAGCCAGTGCCCTGCGGTTTCCAATCCCTGAAGGAGCACCCAGCCATGACCACCCAAGGTCAGGAGTCCTGTTTTGAATGGGAGGGAACAAACAACCACAGGCTCGCAGCTTCGCTATTGGTTGGGAAACAGGTTGTCTGCTCTGCCCACATTGCTAAGGCAGTCGCCTGAATGCTCAGTCTCCTCTCCCTCATCCCTAAGTTATGTGAGAAAATCAAGGATTATCAGCAGCAGCTGACAGTAGCCTCCATGCCCTTGCTATCGCAGACCTCCCAGAACCAGCAAGAGAGATGGGGTGAGGAAACAACTCTTACCTGGCTTGGGAGGTTTTCCTCCAGCACCAAGCCCTGAAAAAAAGCAACACCCCAAACCATTAGGCAAATGTGAGGAAGGACACAAGTGGGAGAGCATGGGGGATTGTGTCACACCAGGTGGCTGGCCTGGCAGAGAGAAGAGTCAGGTCCTAGATCACATGTGCAGGGACCCACAGCCATTGGGAGCCTCAGCATCACCTCCTGGCTGCTCTGACTACAGTTGCAGCTCACGGGCCAAACAAGTCATAGGGATCACTTTATCTGAACCCTGTGTAGGGACTGCCCTGAATTCACTCCTATTTGAAGTAGTGTAGAAGTGATGGTGTAGTCGTGATGGTCCAGAAATTATGTGAGACCAGCAATGACTTGAAAAAGAATGACTTGCATTCAAAAGCTTATGTAGGTGATCCTAAGAAGACAGCTGGTCCAATAAAAGATATCACCCTAAGAAATCATAGTTTCATAGTTGGTAGGGTTGGAAGGGACCTGACGAGATCATCTAGGCTGACCCCATGCTGTGGCAGGAAAGAGTACCGGGGTCAAACGACACCAGCCAGATGTTCATCCAGCCTCCTTTTAAAGACCCCCAAGGTAGGAGACAGCATCACTTATTTTGGAAGTTGGTTCCAGGTCCTAGCCTCCCTGACAGTGAAATAGCTCTTCCTAATGTCTAGCCTGAAACTACCCCCCGCTAGCTTGTGTCTGTTGTTTCTTGTAGCTCCCAGGATTGCTTGGGGGAGCAGGGAGTCTCCCAATGCCTGCTAGTCCCCCTTGACTAGTTTGTAGACTGCCACTAGATCCCCTCCCAGCCTTCTCTTGTGGAGGCTGAACACATTCAAGTCCCTCAGCCTCTCCTCATTTGCTCCTGTTTGAACTAAGGGAAAAACATCCCACCCTGACTCTTTGGCACCCACTCTGTTAAAACCTGTTAAAAATACACACCTTATTTCTTGTCTGAAATTGCTGGCCTTCTTTCTGCCTTGTCTGCTAGACTGAAGAGGCCTCTCCCGTAGCAGAAGCCAAGCCATGTGCCAGCACCCTGACCAGATAAGAGAACCCCGCACCTGGGAAGACACCTCTGTTCCAAAGTACTCTGTACACAGGGAAGGCTTTTCCCTCCTCAGGGAGACAGCAGATACATCCATGCCCAAGTGAGGTGCCTGTCTGTGACATACCCATCAGGCATGGGGTATGGGCTCTCCTTTTGCCTCAAAGTAGCCATGCATGAAGGATTGGTTTGGATACTCACCTGCACCCCCAAGGCCTACTCCAGCTCCTATTCCACCTGCTCCCAGGCCTCCGATTCCAGCAGCTCCTGAAAAGACCAGCACATCCTTATCGCCCTACCAACCCCAGACTTGCTAGGATCCTTGCCCCAGAGTGCTCAGTACCTGGGTATCTTTTTAGGAGCAACAACAGACCCTCTATTCATGGGTCTGGTACCTACATTCCCAGACCAAAGGCCCAGGAAAGGAGGTGGGAGGGGGTGGGGGCTTAGATAGCTCACCCACTGCCAGCCTAAAGTCCTCCCCCTGAATGGGTCTCCATGCCTGCTCCCAGGGGATGCCCCAAATGAGATTGCTCTCCTTTGGGAATGGGTAGAGAAAGATCAGGATCACACTGAAGCTCCGGCCTTCTCAGCCCAGCTCTCTCCAAGCCAGGATGACGGAAGAGGAGGCCAGGACAAAAAGCTCTTACTGAGGTCATCCAGCCAGACAGCACCCTCCCACATTGCTCCCTGGCAGGAAAAGGCTCTGACCTCCAGCAGGACCACACTGGCTCCAGAGGCCCAACTAAAGATAAGACAAACCACAGCAGAGCCTGTGGCTTACTAACTCCCTGACCCCAGGCTTCTGATTTCAGGGCCAATAGACCCAGGTGAAGAGGCTGAGATTACAAACTAGGCAGCATGGCAAAGGGAAATCTGTAAAAAAGGGGCCACTAAAGGGTTGATTTCCCAGGCTGCCACAGTAGGGAAAAACTGAAAAGACACCTGCCCTTTATTGTACACCTGTAACTGAATTCTGTGTCTGCCAAAGCTGATGATGGGGCACCCTGAGCTCCAGGGCTCCCTAGAGTCATCCTGGAGATGCAGAATATCCTTATGGCAGTGTGGAACACTGTCAAGGATGCCACCCAGCTACGGTGAGACTGTGTGATGGGGCAGTCTGCCTGTCCTGGAGGATATGATTTCATCCATATGACAGACCGAGGCCACAGAATGACCTCAGTGATGATGGGCTACAGCATGACCCAGGTGATGGGGACAGGGAAAAAATAGCACTACCACCTAGACTACTGTCAAATCTATAATGTAAAGTCTATATAAAACTACCATCAAAGAAGAACCAGTTAGGTATCTGAAACATGTATATTCTAAAGCAAGAAGCATGGGGAATGAACAGGAAGAATTTGTGGTCCTAGTACAATGATGGTACTACAAGGAATGGTGATGGTACACCTACTACAACAAGGAATGACGATGTGACTGGGATTACAGAGGTGTGATGGGATAGTTCATGTGACTGAAGTATGGTCATGGATGGTTGTAATCTGTTCAGGAAGGTTAGGTGGGGGAAAAGAAGGAGGTGTTGCCTTATATATAAAGGTGATGTACACATGTTTTGAGGGGCAGTACAAAATGGAAGATAGGCCTGTTAAAAGCCTGTGAGTAGAGGTCAGAGGGGAGAGCAGCAGAAGAGATTATATGGTGGGCATCCACTATATGCCACCAAACAGATAGGAAGAGGTGGAAAGGCCACCTCTTCCTTCCTTGAAGGAGTCTTCTAAATCATAGGACCTGGTGCTCATGGTGGGCTTTAATTTTCAGGACATCTGCTGGGAGGGAAATACAGCAGCGCACAAGTCCAGCAGATTTATGGAGTGTATCCTGGATAACTTCTTGATACAGATGGTAGAAAGGTCAACTGGGGGGAAGCTCTTCTTAATTTACTGCTCACAAACAGGGAGAAAATGGTTGAGAGTGTGAAGGTGGAAGGTAACTCCTCAGATGATGAAATGATAAGAGTTCAAGATCTTAAGGGAAAGAAGGAAGGAGAGCAAAAAAACAGACATTTCAGAGAAGCAGACTTTAGCAAACTCAGGGAACTGGTGGGAAGGATCCCCTGGGTGCAAGTCTGAGGGGAAAAGGAGGTCTGGCTGTACTTTAAGAAGGCCTTCTTAAGGGCGCAAAAGCAAGCTGTCCCAGTACAACGGGCAAATAGGAAGTGCAACAGGACACCCGCCTGGCTTGACAGCAATTTCTTCATGGAATTGAAAGTAAAAAAGGAGTCCTACAAAAAGTAGAACTTTGGTCATAGTACTAGGGAAGAGTATAAAAGTATTGTATGGGCATACAGAGAAAAATTTAGGAAGGCCAAGGCACAATTAAAGATGCAGCTGGCCAGAGACATTAAAAGGCAGTAAAAAGGGATTCTATATTATGTGTAAGAGGAAGATCAACAAAACTATAGACCCTTTATGGAATGCAGAAGGCAATCTAGTTATGAATGATTCAGAGAACATGAAAGTATTTAATGCATCATAAAAAGGGTCAGCTACAGATAACAAGCATAGTTGGCAGCAAAGACAGGGAAGGAGACTTGCAGCCTAAAGTAATGGCAGAACAGGTAAGGGATCACTTAGAGAAGCCAGAGTTTTTCAGGTTGGTAGGACTGGATGGGATGTACCCTATCATGCTGAAGAAACTGGCTGAGGTAATTGCAAAGCCATTAGCTATCCTCTTTGAGAACTTGTGGTGGTTGGGTGAGATGCTACATGATTGTAAAAAGGCAAATATAGTTCCCATTTTTAAGAAAGGGAAGAAGAAGGATCGACAGAATTATAGACCAGTCAGTCTGACCCTTGATATACAGAAAGATTATGAAGCAGGTCCCCAAAGGATCTATTGTAAAGCACCCAGAGGAGAACAAGCTGATCAAGAACCAGGTGCATGGATTCACCAAAAAAAAAATGCCTGACCAACCTGGTTTTCTTGTATTGACAGCAAACCACTGTCTTCCACAGCATTCTTATTAACAAGATAGAAACTACAAACTAGATGAAAATAATATAATGTGGATACATAACTAGTGGGATCATCATGCTCAATGAGTAGTCATCAATGGAAAAATGTCTAGTGGAAGGAGATATCAAGTGGGGTTCCCCAGAGGTCAGTTCTGGGTCCAGTGTTGTCTAATACCTTCTTTATTGATTTGGATCAGGTATACACTTAGTAAATATGAGGAGAACACCAAGTTGGGCAGGGGGGTTAGGAAGAGGATCCAGAATGACTTGAATAGACTGGAGAAATGGTCCACAATCAATCAGATAAGATTCAAGAAAGACAAGTGCAAAGTCCTGGACTTGAGATGGAACAATTGCATGCACAAATACAGACTGGGGAATGGTTGTATGCATTACTGCAGAGAAGGACCTGAAGGTTACAATAGATTAAGCAGAATATCAGCCAAAAGTGCACTCTTGTTGCAAAAAAACCTCAAAACCAAAAACAACAGGAGCATCCTGGGTTGTATTAACAGGAGCATCTTGCAAATCGAGAAGTGACACTTCCATTCTATTCAATATTGGCCTCCAGGAGTACTGTGTCCTGCTTTGGGCTTCACTTTGCAAGAAGATTGTGGACACGTTGGAGACAGTCTGGCACAGAGCAATACAAATGATTTGGGGTCTGGGAATCAGAACTTAGGAGGAAAGGATGAAAGAACTAGGACTGTTTAGTCTGGAGAAGAGAAGACCAAGTGAGGATCGGGTAGCAGTCTTCAGATATCTGAAGTGCAATTACAGAGAGGATGGATATGGTATTTTTTCTGGCCACAAGGGTCAGGGCTAGGAGCAATGGCTTCAAGATGTAGCAGAGGAAATTTAGGCTGAAAATTAGGAGGAGGTTTTTACTATGAGGGTGGTTAAGCATTGGAACAGGCTGCTTAGAGAAGCTGTGGAATCTCCATCCCTGGAAATTTTCAAAAACAGCTTGGACAGACACTTGGCTGGGAAAATTTAGTCAGGGATGATCCTGCCTAGAGCAGGGAACTGGACTAGATGACCTTATGAGGTCCCTTCCAGCCCTTCTTTCTTACAATCCTATGATCTTATGACAGGCTGTGGTGAGACCCAGGTGATGACAGGTTGCAGCATGACCTGTGCACTGCTAACAGGCTTCAAAAATAAGGCAGGGGATGAGGCCTGGCTACAGTTTGACTGGGATTACAGACTCATAAGATTAGCATCTGACTATGGCCCTACCCATGTGCCTGGCATCAGGTTATGGTGCAACTCAGGTGATAGGGCTTGACCTGTGTGACGGGCATCTTTCCTATTGTGTCACCTGTTGCTGTCCTGCCACCTCAGGCCCAGGCTGGGAGTGTCCCATCAGACAAGTGTTTGGAGGCAGCCAAAGTACAATGGACAGGCTGGAGCCCTGCAAGTGGCTACTCTGCAGAATCCCAAGGTGACAGCATGAGTGCCAAGGGGACATATCCCCACGGTGCCTTCTTTCCATTGGACCTTCTTCCACCAGTCTCTGTGGAGCAATCAGCCCAGGGTCACGTGGTGAGTGAGGCTGAGAGAAGAATGGGAGGGTCTCCTGACTCCTGGCTTGGGCCTGGCTCAGCTTAGCAGCTATGGCTCTCCATGGAGTTGCCCCTTCTGTTTCGGACGAAAGCAGAGCCCAGTACAGGTGCAGAGGTGCTGGCTTGAATGTTAACTAGCTAGGGGCAGGGATGCCCAGGCTTGTTCCCCTTACTGGTTTTGCATGGCTCACAGCAGGGGACAGCACTTCCCTGCCCACCCACACTCAGACTTAGCCTCCCAGTGCTGCTCAGCTGGCACTTGCCTGCCCTCCGGGATCCTCCCTAGTTGCATGCCATTCCCTCCCCTTCTGGTCATGGGTACGCCCCTCCTTCTGTACGCCTGTCCTTTTCCTAAGAGAAGATGTTCCCCTTCCCTCCTGTGTCCCATTTGGGTGAGTCTTGTGCTTACCTGGGTAAAATCCTCCTCCTGGAACTCCCCCTCCGGGGACAGCACCAGGGACCCCTGCAAAAGAATACGCCTGGTCATACACACGGCTAGCCTGCGAGACACCTGCTGGGTCCAGATGCGCCCAGCCCTCATGGCACTTGGCTCAAAGGCAGCATAGAAACATCTTTGAGATTTATTGGGATGGAGAAGCTGCCCCAAGTGCATTCTCAAACAGCAGCACCATGATCCTTCACTCAGGTGTGCAATCCTGGGCCAATCCAAGCCTTGACTGTACCTTGGTTTCCTCATGTTACCATGAGCTTAAGGACAAGGACCTGCCCTGTATAAGGGCTCTGAGACCAGGGTGGAGGCACTGGGATTGTGCTCAAAGATACACTGGTACTGTTGCCAAGAGCCCAGACACGAAGGCCAGCCTGTCCTCTGAGTGAGGAGAAGGGCAATCTGTCCGTGGCAGAGTCAGTCAGGGGCAGTAAGCCCAGGACTGCTTCTCCTCTGGTTCAAGCAACTGGCCTGTCCCCAGCTCCCTTCAGCATGGGGCATAGGAGGTCCAGTGCCAGTCTGGGGCTGAGAGACCCTTGTCCTGTGCCCTGGTTTCTGGACTCTGGGCACAGTGTGGAGGGAAGAACTCGCCTCTGTGGCTTCAGCTATCCCCTGTAACACCCTGCACAGCCGAGCTCAGCAGCAGCCCCAGCACAAGGCAGGGGAGAAGCTGTGTTTGTGCCACTTGGAGACAGATGAGGGCTGTGCTGGGCCAACTGACGCTTTCTGGGAAGCCAGCACATTTCACAACAGCTTTCAGCCTCAGGCAGAGCCCAGGGTGTGGGGGAGGGTGCTGAGTGGGACTGAAGAGAGTGATGAGGGATGAAATAAGAGACCAGGCAGAATCCTCCATTCCCACTAGCATCTCACCCCGCCAGGAGCCAGCTCCGCCTCAGCTTTCCACCGCTCTGTTTTCACCTGGAGGCAGCAGCCATCGGCATAAGGGGAAGGCTGCATCGCTGCTATGAGAACTGCACATTTATGGGCTGTGAACTCCTCCACTGAGTCAGGGGCTCCTGCTGACAAACTCTGGCCTGCGGATTCAGCGCTGGGGGAGGCTATGGATTCAATACACTCAAAGCCCCAAAGCCATCCATTTGTCTATAGGGCTGCAGCAGGGTTTTACACACACACACACACACACACACACACACACACACACACACACACACACACACACACACACACACACAGAGCCTTCTGGCATGTGTTACCCTGACTGGAACAGAAGACTTATTTTAGGGCAGAGATGTCACAGGGTGCATCCACACGTGAAGCTATACTGCTGTAGTGATGTACTACCGTGATGTCCCAGTTAATCTTAATTTTCCCAGTCCACAGGAGTCTACTCATGCCCAACCACTACTTTACCATAGCAGTGCGCTGCCACAGCGAAGCAGTAACAACATCACCATAGGGCAGTGTGTAGACACACCCACAATCGCCTTGTGCCCCAGGCCAGATCTGGACTGCAGGGCTCCTTGCGGACTTCAGCTGGCCTGGAGCATATGGCAGCAGCAGTTCCAGCTGCAACCTGGGGCGTGCAGCAGTGGCGGCAGCAGCTCCAGCTCTGGCACAGGCCACAGAGCAGCTCCAGGTCTTGCCACATGCTGTGTGCTGGATCTGAAGTTGCTGCCATTGCTATATGCTTTGTACCATAGCAGCTGCTCCAGTTTGGGAGAAGGAACAGGGCACACGGCATAAGGCATGTGGCAGCCACAATGGGACCAACAGCTGAGGAGCTGAGGCCTCAACAGTGGCAATAGGTAGAGTGGCTGGAAGGCAACCGGGGCTGTGTCAGTTTTTACTCACCCTCTTATCACCAAGTGTCATGTCCACCAGGGAAAGGACCCCAGATTCTGTGGCAGGCCACTTTACCCCAGCCACCCCCAACTTCTAGAGGCCAACCAGTAGTCCAGGATTGACACCCCTGTTTTAGGGGGAACAGGGGTAGTCTCCAGGGTCCAGGGCCTCTGCTGAGTCTGTCAGAGGGTCAGTGTAGGAAATGGTCCTGAGAACCACCAAACTTATCTGATATATGGGCCACCAAGCATCCCAACCAGATGGGAATTGCTTTTTATCACTGCTAAGTTGAGCTCATCTTTGTGTGAAGCTGTGTAAGTGAAAAGTTCTCTACTCAATCCAGAATCTCCTGAGACAATCAGTCTCCTAACCAGGGTGAATGTCAGAGGGAGTCCCACATATAAAGAGCTATTACAGACCAAGTCATGGCCTTAAAGAGAGCACTGAGCCATTTGCTATAAAGCCAAGCACTCTAAAGGTTGGGTATGCCTGTTCTGTGGATCTGGGTGCAGTCTGGCCCTCTCAACCATGTGCAGTTTAATGTAATCTTCTAGGGCATCATCACTTTTTTTTATGTCTGACTCCTCAGATAGACTTTCTGTTGCATGTGGCTTTTTTTCCCCCTCAGGGTAGAGGGGCTGTATAGGACTGTACATGGATTTTCTATATGTCCAAGATGGGCTGTCTTATTTATATTAGTATAGGCTGCCCAACCCGTGCCACTTGCCCTTAAAGCAGCTGTCAGGTATGCAGTGGCTTTTCAACCCTGTGGGAATTTGTTCTACCCCTGGGGCTGACACTCAAAAAGGGCCCTTTTCCAGACTCATTGCTGTGTTGCGCTGAAGGGTTGGGATCCTGGGCTGCCATGTTAGAAGCAGAATTCTGCCCCAGATCTTCCTGGAGTCACCTTGAGCAACTGTTTGGTTGAACAAGTCAGAAAGTCCTCCTTTTTGCCTCTGGCTGCAGTAGAGTTGGGTTTGGTCAGCATAAGGGGCTTTGAGTGTATTGACATACTAGAAGCATAAGTGGATTAATGCATGGGCCAACTGGGTCTGGGCCTAGGGGCCCCTGCCTCTGCATGGATGAAACTGGTGACTGGGCTGGGCTGAGCACGTGCAATGTGGCAGGCCGTAGCTCCTGGGTGCCGTTTGCTGGGTGCCACTGCGGCCAGACTGAGCTGCAGCAGCATGAAGGACCACTCTTAGAGCTCAATCCACACCGCACAGCTCTGAACCCCAGTGCTGCCTCCAGTGCAGACCTGCGGGCAGGGACAGCCGCATCTCCTGTCCCAGGCCTTGGGGGCAGGGAGTCCTGTTCTCGCTGCTGCATCAGCCAGGGACAAAACCTGCAGATGAGGGCCCCGATTAATCTTAACCTGCCCCAGACTAGAAGGAGCAGCTGTAGAGCAGCTGGTGCCCTGGCTTCCAATCCCACACTGCTTTGCCTAGGCCTGTGCTAGGAGGAGGTTTCATTCTGGTTACAGAGGGGTAATAGCCTGCATCTCTGCACCTAAATCACTCCTACCCATGGTCGGGCACTCTGTGTCAGTCCCTTCTGAGATGGATGCAGCCAGGCCTGCACATACAATTGACCCCAGCTTAGCATGGCTTCTTGTGGGCAAAGCCCAAGGCTTCTGGGTTTGGGGACAGCAGGGGTAGTGTCAAGTGCTTAGGCTGCTGGACTCAAGGGGCATTTTTACACATGCTGCGACACCAGGAGATTTGGTGAGTTGCGCTAATTAAAAAGTGCCCACATGTCACATATATCAATGTCCCCATGTATCCCATGCTGAAAAACTGGCAGCAGGTGCTTTGAATTAAATCTCATCGAATGTGTTTCATTTCAAAGCGCCCCGCCACCATTTGTTCAGCGCGGAGAGGTGCTGGAACCCTGATACACGTGAGGCAGAAGCTGCTGGAGCGCATCAGTTCCCGTGCTCCAGCAGACTCGCTTAATCCAGCAGACTTCATTAATTGGCACGTCAGAGCGGGTTCCCTGCATGTGTATAGGCTGCTTTGTTCACCTTCATTACCCGCACGTGGATATGAACCTAAGGGGCTCAACTCTCATTTGCCCAAATAAATATGGCCAGCAGGTGGTGCTGAGGCATTGAAACCTGGGAACTAAGTGGAGGCGTCTGGCTCTAATTGGTCACCAGCTTCATAAAACTTCTTTCCTTCCTAGATTTGTCACTGGGTGTGTCTACTTGTGCAATTACAGTGCCTGAAAAAACTGTGGAGCTTATTGCTCCAGAGTTTATTGCTCCAGGGTGCAGGCTGAACATGTGCCTGGGGACAATTAACTCCGGAGCAATAAGCTTCACAGTTATTCAGGGGCAGCACGTGGAGTCCAGGCGCAGCAGCCCCGACTGGCAGGGGACCCCAGGGGGTCACCCTGCCAGCCCGGGGCTGTTCACCCCGGCTCAGTGTGCTGGGGAGGGGCTGGCTGGGGCATGAGGGAGGCTTCAGCAAAGGGCTAGCTGGCAGGCAGCCCCTGCGCTGAAGCACCCTTGTGCCCCAGTCAGCTGGGCAGCATCTATATGTGCGCTGCTACAGAATAAATTCATTTACTCCAGTCTAACAGGGGCACACGTGTAGATGAAGATGCTGAGATGTTTACTGCACTGCTAATTTTAGTCAACTACGCAGTAAACAACTGGTACAGATGTGCCCATTGACACCCAGTTTGCTCCCCTCCATGACCCCCTACTCATCCCTGTTCCCACCCCATCCAGTCAGCACCTGCTTGTCCGTAGTATTCATTCCTCACATCTGGGGAAAGGAAACACATTGCTGCATGCCCCATGGACCCAACTCCCAGTCACACAGAAGTGGCAAGGGTTTGCACATTCAGACATGCACTGGAAACTAGTTCCCAGTGTCACACTCTTGCCTATGGCCACGTACTTTCTAGTATTTCAGTTCCCAGTGTCACAGTCTTGCCCTTGGCAGTAGTGCGCAGGGTCACACCCTCATCTCAGTCACTATACGTGCTAATGGCAGATTCACACATCCTGCCCCACTCAAGGCACAAGTGCCAGGGCTGCCACTCCCATGGATGCCAGAGAAAAAGGCTGAGATTCATAAATTAGTCTCTCCCTCTCTAGCTCTGGCACTGATCCATCGAGCCAAGCCAGAGACAGCACTTCCTCTCTCAAGGCCATATTCCCACCTGTAACCTGCTGTTCTGGTGGTCACAAGGTCAGGGGAGTGTTCTCAGCCCCCTGGGTGTAATATTGAAGTATCCAGTCCAGGCCATTAGGTCTGTCATGCCCAAACCTGAGGCTCCTATCTCGCATAGCTACAGTAGAGCCTGCCCAATACAGAGCGCTGTACGCTGAGCCCCAGCGTGCTTTGGAATTGATTCCAGATTCCAGAACAGCTGATCTCACTTTGAGTGGAATTCAGTGCTTGGTAACATGCTGCCTCGTGCCAAAAGGCATTCATTCAAATCATCACTTGCCCTGTCTGACCGTCTGTCTGTCTCCCCTGCCCTGGCCCTGCCCCACTTTCCTTCAGAGGAGCTGTTATTGGCTGGGTTTAATGGCAGGGACTTTTCAAATAGGGGTTGTAACCCAGCCTCCTTCCCTCTCCCCATCTCTCTTGGCTCGGAAAAACAAATCCCAGATTATTCCTTGTTTAAAAACAAATGGGAAGTATCCACATGGAATCCTCCCAGGCCCTCTGGGAAGGGAACAGCCAGCTGTGCAGGCCATGATGCCACAACTGAGTGCAGTACCAGGCAGGCATGCCAGCAACCCTTAGTATGCACAGGGAACAATGCTAATTAAATACCAAGCTCGCACCTGGACCTTCACCCTCACTGGGCAACCTTAACATCACGGGACCTCATATCACTGGAAGCCAGAGTCACCCTCCCTCTGTGGGCACCTTTGGGGAGAAGGGCACCTCAAGACACTGTTTGCCAAGGGATTGCCAGAAATATTCTGAATTCTTTAGGCTGGGCATGAGCCGGGTGGCTAAAGTGCCACTGATAGGGTCCAAACCTTAAGCTTCGGCTCCTATTCAGTCATCTATACCATGTCGATTCTATACCGCGTATGAGGCAACTGGCTTTCCAAGTCTGATGCAGTGGTGGTCTCAGTCTTTCCTCACACCCCGAATACAGCTGCTTCTGAACTAACTTGTCCTGGAAAGGATTAGAAACTGGGCTGATTTGAGTTCCTACGTCCTGCTTTTTTAAGAATAGTATCAGCGTCCCTCAGACAGTGTCCAAGCTCTTTGTGTTATTGTGGGTCAACACCATTCATTGCCTGGCTTGACTGAGGGTAAGCATGTTCTTAGACTCCCCGTCAAAAGAAGAAATGGGTGACAACTCATTATTAATGCCAGACATTTCAGACCTTCCTCCGTTAGCCTTGTCCTTGACCAAGTTGAGAGGTTAGACAGACTGCATTAAGTCTTTAAATATGAGGGGCATGTTCCTAACCCAGCCTCTTGGCATGAATGGCAGTAACAGGTCCAAGATGGCCACAGCTCTTCTCTGATTTCTAATGAGACAGAGGTTAGATCATCAAGCAGTGCTAAAGGCCACTGTCCACTACCAAGAGTCCCTGGTTCAGTGCGACTGTCAGAGATGCCCAGCATGGCCCAGTCTGCACTTCTGCTGGAGCCACTCTTTTGAGATTTTTGCAGGTACTTGTAGCCTCCTTTGGGGGCTGCTGTTCCCAGAGCAGGCAGAACGTCAGGATCTCTTCCTGCTGTGACGGCTGCATCCCAGACTGCAGCTCCCTCCAAACTTTTAAGGCTCTGTCTTGATCACCTACAAAGTCACTGATGACCCAGCTCAGGAAGCCAAATTGAGCCCCAGTGTGAGTGATCTAATTAACACCAGCAGCCTTGCAGTTACTGAGTTTGTCCAGAGCAGGAGTTCTGTTCTGTTGAGGGGCATTACTAATGTCAGGCGGGGTAAATCCATCAGAGAACTGGAACCACTCTAGGGCTACTACTGGTAGTTCTCACTTTCCAGCTTGCACAGTGGTCTTTGTTCACTTGTGGCTCAGATCATAGAGCTTCTCAAGGACTGGCTTCTTAGTATGTCACTCACAGCAGAGGCCAAGTCAATGAGATTCTGGGAAGATGGGTGGTAGCTTCAATCCTCTTGGTAAGAATCACAGAGGGTGGTTATTTGCTAGAGTATGGCTCAGGTTCTATTCAGAGTCCTCTCCCTGGTTCCCAGGATGCTTCTCTGACATAGCTCCCTGCTGGCACCTCTGAAGCAGGACTTACCTGTGCTAAGTAGCACTGCTTGCCCTGGGAAGCTGAGGCACTAGCTTGAAGATAAAGGCCTTCATCTACATGTTCAGTCTGCTTTGAGGCACAGACCCCTGACATCCATGCAAGATTTAAAAAGCTAGCAGATCTCAGCCCTCAGACAGGCATTGTGCAGAGATCCCTGCTTACAGGTGAACATCCTTATTTATGGGATCTGAACATAGGCTGCATTCCCAGCCCATAGCTCTCAACCTGCTGAGACCCAAAATGTGGTGCTTAAAAGGTAGCCCTGGGGCTCACCACAGCAGCCAGAAGAGTGGGTCATTTCTTCAGCCGTGTACAAACCTGCCTAGTCTCATTTCAAAGCCTGCCATTGGCTGCAATACCTAGCTAGGCAATATGTAGCAATATTTTACAGTTAGGGTGGCCACAATCTGGAACCAACTTCCCAGGGAAGTGGTCCTCGCCCCTACCTTGGGCAAATTCAAAAGGAGGTTGGATGATCCCCTGTCTGGGGTCTCGTGAACCCAGCATTCATTCCTGCCGGTGGCAGGGGGTCAGGCTAGATGATCTGTTCAGGTCCCTTCTGACCCTAGCTACTATGATACGACTATGATGCATGAAGAATCCAGCTAGTTGCTAAACACCTTTCTGCAGCTTTTCACCCATGTTTCTTGACTAGTGCTTGTGGCTGTACTGCCTACAAGGCTGCAGACATGGCAGGTGTGGAGCTAATCAGCAACTCCACACCTGGGAAGCATATTTAGGGAGGGGCTGCACAGGTCTCAACAGGCCCAAATCCACTCCCCTCTTTGTTGGCCTAAAATGAGTTTCATAATCAACAGATTGCTACTTATGCAGATTTTAGATCCCACTGCCCGTGGTGCAAACTCATTTGTCCATTTGAGCATGTCTTGAAGGAATCTGTTACACTTAAACTCTGTGGCAGCCCTATTTTGCCTGAATAAGCATGCAATTTCATGTAAGCTTCTCAAACTTCACTCAAAAAGAAAAGCAACTATTTCACACCAGACAGTAGCCATCATACTTTAACCTAATGGTTCAGTGGTTTGGGCACTTGCAAAAGGAGTGGGAGACTCAGGTTTCCTTCATCCTGAAGGATCTTGAATCCACATCTTAACTTTCCCACAAAGCATCCTAACCACCAGACCACAGGCTAGGCAGGATTAAAAGCTTCCTGTGGAAATGATCTGTTGGGCAGCCAAGGAAGATATATGAGACTAGAATGGAAGCAAACCAGGGGAAACCTTGAAAGGGAGGGACAGAGACACTTGCAGCCCCTACACCTGCTCCCATTGTTGTCTAAAGCATGTATCCAGTGTCTACTGCATCCACAGTTCAGCAAAAGCAGGGGCCAGTGCCCTCTTCAGGCTCTTCCTCTTTGAGAAGAAGATGTTAACAGAGGGCTAGGCAAAGGGTCCTTGAGAACAGAAAAAAATCTCTCAAGAAACTGCAGTCACTGCTTCTCTCAACAGGAGGTGCAGTAGGGAAAGGATCAAAGAGCTGTGACTGTGTTGAATTGTTACAGCCTATCCTGGTGGCAGAGCTGTGCTGCTAGCTAGCATGTCCACAGTTAGTGGTTAGTTGTGAAAAAGCAGGAGTAACTCTGATGAGTAAGCAGTCATGGACCGAGCAGCGGCAGCACCACTGGGATGTGGTGCGAACAGCAGTTGGCAATGGTTTCCCCTCCTTAAAAGCCATGTATAGCCTTTGAAAGTGCTGTGACATGGGGAGACCAGGTCACCACTATAATAAGCCTGCCCAGCCCCAGCCACGAGTCTACAAATCCTCAACAGCGGTGCAAGTAGATGTTAGAACAGGGATGGGCAAAATATAACCCATGAGCTGGATTTTGTCTGGCAGCCCTTGCAGCAGCAGCTCCTTCCAGCTAGAGATGACAGTAGCAGGATTGTGAGGTTGAGAAGCTCCTAGTCATGAACTGGCACAAAGGGAGCAGTTACAAGAAGGTCATCAAACACTTGGACAAGACAGGAGTGCAGTTCAGCAACTGTAACTGTGACTGAGCATCCCTCTTCAGGATCTGTTCTGCTTACCCCATATGTGTGTGTGTGTGTGTGGGGGGGGAGCTAGAATAAGTGCCCTAAACATTGTCTGTCTACTTTCTTCCTGATTGGAGCTAGGGACAGACATTACACATAAACCAGTTTAAGTGATCAGAAACTGGTTGACAAGAGGGCTAGGGGCAGGGGCATGGCAGACATCCTCCTGTTCCTGTAGGCCAAGTATATGAGCCAGATCTGCAAACTAGTGATGGGCATGGAATCCAAAACCACTTGCCTGGTGAGATATTTTGCAGGGCACATCCTGAGACACTGGGAAGCATTCACCCCTACCAACCATAGAAAATGGATCATGGGCTCACGAGATCCTGAACCAGTGCCATAGCTTGTATGCAGGCCCTGTGACCATAAGCAACTACAAGAAGATACAGGAGACAATGAGGCTGAGGAATATCACATTGCCTGTGATTGCTGGGCGATGCGTGCCAGGCTGTGTGGGAGCGCATCGACCACAAAGACCTGTGCAAAGATCACGAGGACTTGAACTAGCTAATAGCTCACTGAGCCCTACCAATGAGGGCCCAGCGGCATAGAGAGGGTCAACTGCCTGTGGCTCAACTGTAGCTTTGCACCTGTGCCAAGGAGGTATGGAAAAGGGTGAAGCAGCTCTGCAAAAAGGTGACCAGTGTCAGTTGGCTAACCAGAAAAGCAGTGCTGTACGGGCACCTCACTAAGCACCAGGAGAACCTGTCAGCCTGTTTTGACCAGTTTGCGTCCTGCATCAGAAGCACCCTGTGGAAGGCCAGGAGCCTCCTGTTGTACAGACACACAGACGAAGAGGTAGTAGGCTGTGTGCAAATGGCTGTGAGTGAGCTCCAGATCTACTACCAGAAATTGATGGTGGAGGATGGAGAGGGTGCAGCCAAAGCCATCTGGCACAGAGACACATGGCACAGGACCTTCCAACTTCCCCCTAGTGGGGAAGGGGGCGGTGACAGTGAGGAAGAGGAAGAGACAAATGGAACTGAGGACAGTGACAGAGACAGCAGCAGTGGGTCCTCCAGTGACAGTGACATGGTCTACCGGTAAACTGAGTATATGACCCTGTAAGTGGGGTGGGAATAAAAGGAAGGGGTTACCTGATCTGAGAGACCAGAGTATGTTTGTGTGTGTGTGTGTGTGTAGTGCGCGGTGTGCTTATTGTAATGGGTCTGGGTGGTCAGCAAGCCTTTGTACACGTTTGTGGGATGCACGGGTGCGGTTAGTTTTGTAATTGATTATGGGTTTTTGTTGTGGTGTGATACTCGGAGTGTAGAGATATATAATGTATATATATAAAGAGAGAGAGAGAGAGAGATTTTTCCAAAAATAACCAAAAAAAATAGTGATCAGAAACTGTTTTAAACCTGTAACAGACCTGTCATTCAGTGCACATAAACCAGTTTGAAAATAGCTGAAACCAGTATGAGATAAGCCTGGATGAATGTAGTATTAGGCTTAACTGATTTGGCTTAAGCTGGTTTAAGTATTGTCTGTCCCAGACCCCCTGCTGGTTTAAGTTAAACCAGACTCCCCCAGTGTGCTCTCTGGGCTGGGCAGGGCTCTGCTTTGTGCTCTGGGCTGGTACCTCCCCTCTGCTCTCTAGCCAGAGCAGGGGCAGGGCGTGGCCAGATGCTAGCCTGCCATGGCCCTTGAGGCAAATTGTCCCTCCATCCCCTGCTGCCCCCCCCCCCCCCCACAAACCCCATGGACCACAACTGGAGCTTCTTAGCCCCAGCTGCAGCTCCATGGCTTGCCTGTAGCTAGGCAGGGATGGAGTTAATTCTTCCCTGCCCCTCTCTTCTCCGGACCCCCAGGGTGGGGGCATTGGCTGCAGTCTCAATCATAACACCTATGTGCTAGAGATGTAATTAAGGAAAGTTGCAGACTGCTTCACCAAAGAATGCAGAACTACATTTACATTATAAAGCAGAACCTGTAAAAGATGAGAATACCTGAACAAAGCCTTTCTGAATGCCTGGCTGTAAGGAGACATGGGATTATGTAAGACTTATGCAAAGCTTTCTCTTGTCTTCCTCATTTATATTTTAAATTAGACTAAATTGTGTATGCTATGTTGTTCTGGGCAGTATCTTAGCTTAGGTGAAGAATTTTGGTAGTTCCCTGTTGTATGCTTTGCAAATTGCTGTGTTCAACACATGCTTGCTTCAGAGAAAGGACTTTTTCCCCGTCCCCACTCCTCAGTCTGGCAGCAGATGCCCCCCATGCAGGTATGTGGCTGCATTCCCTGATTTAACAGAGGATGTCTGTCCAGTTGTTAAGCAGTTTAAGCTATGCAGCTTAGAGTAACCTGCAAAGAGTGAATCAATTCAGGCTTGGGCTTTTTGAATGTCTGTCCCTAGCCTGCATAAACATGTCCAGTGGGATCATATTTACTGTGGTCAAAATCAACAAAGACACACAATCATTTTCTGTCCATCCTGGATAGGCCTTGTCAGCCATCTTTGGACAAAATAAGAATCATAGAAGATAGTCATTCTCAACTGTGAAAGATTGCTGAAGACTGCCTATCCCAGCACAAGATGCAGAGGGGAGTGATGGAGTGTTTCTGTGGGAGGTCACTGTTTGGTCAGGATGGGCTCCCAAGGCATGTGGTGCAAGCAGAGCAAAGTGGATTACAGAGAACAAAGGGTTCTCTGTCCATCCTACTCACCTCCACAATGGCTCTGACAGTGGAAGCTGTTTCACAAAGCTGAGAACAATGGTGTCAGAAGTTGAAAATCCCCTTAAGTCCCAAATATGGGATTTGCTTGGGTCTTGTTACACGTTGCACTTTGAGCTGCTCAAATGTTGATTAGCGTTAATGCTAACTTGAGTTTGGAACAGGCACACCTTAACACTAAAAACCTTCTCTGACTGTCCCTCACCTGCACAGCTGGTGAGTGGTAGCCTGACTAGGAACTACAGCAGTGAGTTACCACTACAGGAATGGTGACCAAGGACAGACTGCTATCCCTGCCTTAGGTGCAGAGAAGGTGTGAGAGATGAGTTGGGGGGGGTTGGAGCACATGAAATGGGAGGCGGATAGTTATTGGGTTGGGGGCGCATAATGAAATGAAAGGTGGAAAGGAAATGGGGTAGCAGAATGGTAGTGAAATGAAGGAAGTCAGCCACTATGCCACTAAAGGATAACATTAAAAAAGTAAAGTAAAAAAAAAAATTAAAAGAAACAAAGAAGTAAATTAAAAAGGGTCTCGTGTTCTAATAAACTGGGATTTTGGATTGGAGTATCAGGGGTGCTTCCCAGGGTGGCTGGGACATGGGAACGGTGAGGGAACATGCTTTTGGGAGAGCTACTGCCTCTGCCCCAGGGATCATGGGGACCCAATCTGAGCCTCTACCTTCTGCAGGTCATTTGCATGGGATTTCACCCCTGGGGGTTGGAAGGCATCACGCCCAAGATCAGGATGAGGAGTCAGCTTGGTGCCAGAATTGCCCTCTGGGCCGTAGAGTTCAGGAGCTGGACAGTGTGTCCACATGGAACAGGAGGGTTGGGGAAGGACACCGCATCTTGGGATGCTGGAAGACTGCAACTTGGGTAGCTCATCTGTAGAGAGCTACCCACAATAATGGAAACTGAGTTGTGTAACACAGATCAGAGATAAATCTGCCCTGCAGTAGTGCAACTTTAAGCTGCCTAAAGTGTACTTAAAACTAGTTTCAGGTGTGAATATGTGGACAATCCAGGAGTTAAGAGATCCAGGAGCCACCTAAAATTAATGTGTAACAAAGCCCTTGCCTTTCACAGCCTGACACTTCCCTCCAAGTTACTTAGTGAGCTTGTGACCATCATGTGTTGATTCTTCTCAAGCAAGAGCCTTATAAGCAGCTTGCATCTTAATCATCTTACTGCTGAGCTGTCCCTGTGGGGAGGGAAAAGGCATTGCCTTTTCAGCCACTTTGGGATTGCAGGAATGACTTAGCACTCTTGCATTCACCCCAGCAAGGCTTATAATGCCTGGCTGGAAGCAGAGTGGGGAATATATACAGACCAACAGAGCAGGTATGAAGCTACACATTTCAGACCCACTTACATCTTGCCCCAGGCTTCCCCACATGACCCTAGACCCTGGCCTGTCTCATGAAACCATTGCCATTTTTCTAACCCAAGGTTCTCATTTCTGTAAGCCCAGCAGGGGCTGGTATCCCATGAGCAGCCCCAAGGAGGAGGTTTTGCACAGGACAGATCTGAGGAGTTAGAAACCAGTGTCTTCCTATCTTGCCTTGGAGAGTGCAGCATGGACAAAGGGGGTAAACCTTTTTGGCAGGCATACCACAAGTCAGCCCTGTACCTTCCCCAAGTACTACTCTGATCCCCTTTTCCTGCTCAGTCTACTACCCCGATTTTTTCTTTGAGGTTTATCTACTGCTGTGCTGTGCTGTGTGATAAGTCCCCTCCCTTATCTTCCATGTGCTACACACCTGTGCTGCCCATGCCACTTGGGGCCCACATACAGCAGGTTAGCCACCCTTGTGTGGCAGGGGCATGCTATCATGCCTACTCCTGTCTACATGTTTGCCACCCACCTCTCTCATCTGCCATGCCTTAATATAATAATATTGATGTAATAATTAGGTGGGCAGCTGCTCATTATACACCCCGATATTGGGGGGGGGGCTATCCACAGCTCCATTCCACCCCTACACTGCAGCCCAAGCCACGCAGATGGTATCTCAGGCAGTCAACTGGACAGCCCCCTTCACCTATTAGCTGTGACCCCTTCCCTGGGACCTTCAGTTTCCCTTTAAGCCCTGATCCTATCTCAAGCCGTTTGGGACCCTGAGCTTCTCTGCTCTCTATGGGTGCCCCTTGCAGTGGGACCCTGGTCCTTTTGACCCTTATCTGGGTCCTGGCCCCCCACATTGACCAGTCAGGTCCCTAGGGGTTAGGTCTAAGCCTCCTGCCTGCACTCAGGGATTAGGGTCCTCCATTCCTAGCTCAGGTGCTTTAGAAAGCATGCCTGGCTCCACAGGGTCATTCACCCCAGCAGGCTCAGGCACTTCAAGAAGCTTACCTGGCCTTCCCTGGATTAGATGGTTCACATGACCCACCCAAAGGTGAGGGCTGGGGTCAAGGCACCCCATCCACCTTTCACCGGGGTGGTAACTGGCCTGGCATTCTCATGCCACTGGGAGCCCCACCAGACCGCCCACTCCCAGCAGGATGCAGTTTTAGGTTATGCCCAGGACTAGAGCCTCCTGCTCCTACCTACAAAATGTTCCCATGCAGCACCTCAGCCAGGCCCTACTTCCTGCCTACCTCCCAGCAGGCAGCTGCTCTTGTTTCTATAGGTGGCCAGAGTTCTAAAATGGCCACCATAATCAAACACCTGCTGAGTGTTTGATCTTAGCCCTTAAAGTGGCAGGCACCACTGGTGTTCTGCCACACCTTGGTTTAGTTCATCCTTGTTCCAATTACTCAACAGTATTTCCAGAATTATCAGCTCCTCCTAACTGGTCACTACTTGTCTTCCCATTGGAATGATAGCTGAACCTGAACTTTAGTCCAGAAATTCCCACATCCAGTTGTTGAGTGGCTTTGTGATCCAGCCTAATGAAGCTGTGGGCACTCAGCACCTTGCAGGATCTGGCCACTGTAAACAGCTATGCTAAGACCCCTCCCATAGGTAGGCTTATTCTTGTCAGCTGAGCCCAAGTTGTCACAAGGCTGTGCCACTTGCAGAGCTGAGTTACAGGCTGCTCTCCTGAGGTCAGCAGGGCTACAAAGCAGACAGGATCTAAGTCCAATTCCGAACTTCTTTGAAACCAGTGGGTCAGCAATTGGCTGTTCCAGAAACCATCAGTCTCATGCAAGCATGAAATGTCTCCTGAGACCCAGGTTGGCTGAGAGACATGCCATGCACTGGGACTGCATGCAGGCAGCCAGAGAACCGACTAGCTACAGCCAGTCCCAGCCAGTCAAAAGCTACCCATGTCTCAGGTGACTAGCTCCCAAGCACGCAATGCTCAAGCTGGGCTTCCTTCAGCCTCCCAGGCATATGGGCTTCCCTGCTGCAACATCTCCTCCAGAGATATTCCCACAGTAGGGTAGGAATCACCTCACAAGCCTGGATCAAACTAGACTTGCACTCTACCCCACCCCTGGAGGAGTCCCTCTGCAACCCAGCCCAAAGCTGTTCAGAGACCTTGGGGCTGGAGCCAGCTCAATGAGGCCAAACCCTTGAGATCACCAATCACACCTCAGAGCAGTTCAGGGAGTGTGCTGGCCTCACATCTGGGCCAGGTAAAATAGGCCCACCCATACCTTACCTCAGGTCCCAACCTGATCCACCCTCTTGCATCTACATATTCATCCACACAGCCCTAAGTGCCGCCCCCCTAAATCACAGCCCCAACTGCCACAGCCCACCCCACTTCACATCCATAGTTCTCCTGCCCCCACTACAACTATAGCCCCCCCACTTGGAGGTCTGTGTGGACTCAAGGTTGAAAGGGCAGGGGATGATGTAGTCCAGGGCTGAGGCACCTTGGTGGTACTTACACAATATCTGCTCACAAGCAACCCACGCAGGCTGCAGACAGGCTGTTATTTCCTTACTGAATGAGTGCTAAGGGGATAACTCCCCTAACTGCTCCACTAGCATGGGGCGGTCCCTGAGACCAAACCTCTTTGAGGACAATACTAGTTCCCTCTGTTAAGCCCGGGAGTATGCCCCAAGCAGCAGGTACAGCCCAATGCTGAGAACTGGAACTGGGCCAAAGGCCACAAACACTTTTGAATTGCTAAAGGGCTCCACCCCAGAGCTGGCTGCTTCCTGGGATTGTTGCAGCTGGCAAGTGTGAGGGTCCTGACAAGGGAGCAGCCACTTAGTAGATGCAAAAGAACAAGCTCTGAATTAGTAGACTCCCTGTATTCACCCCAGAAAGCCAGGTCCAAGAGCAGCATGCCCACAGGAAGTGAATTAAGTTATCAGGTCCAGTCAAAGGCTCAAAGCCTGGCCCTGGGCTGCTGGGAGGAGACACTAGTTTACAGGTCCTTGAAAGAATGACAGTTTGGCAAGAAACCTGGTGCAAAGCCAGCACACTGGAGCATGGGCAAAGCAGGGGTAAACCTTTTTGGCAGGCATACCACAAGTCAGTCCTGTACCTTCCCCAAGTACCACTCTGATCTCCTTTTCCTACACAGTCTATTGCCCTGATTTTTGCTTTGAGCCCTGTTTGCAGCTCTTCAGGGGACTAACTGGCCTGGATCTGCTAGCCATGCACTCTCCCCAGATCACAATTAGCTATCGCTGGCATCCCAGGAAGGCACAGGATCAAAGGGAAGCTGGACATTCCCCAGCACTGGCACAAGGAGTTTCTGGCTGCTGAGAATGGACCTGAAGGGGTCTTCTTTGGGTTGCGAGGAAGAACCACTCAGACAATGGCTACTTCTCCTATACCTATCTTACCAGTGCTCCCAAACCCCATACTGCCCTGCAAGTGTCCCCTCCCTCCATGCTCACTCAACCTGCCAGTGCCACCTCCTGTCTTTCCCACAGCCCACCCCATTCATGCAGCCTTGCCAGAGATCCCCTCCCCCTCCCCTAGGCAGTCCGTAATAGAGAAGTATTTGAGCAAGATGTTCTGCGTCCTGGGCTTTGTGTAAGGTTATACTATATAAGTGGATGGTCCCTTCTACCTATAAACTCAATGTATCTACCTACTGAGGTACTTTTGTGACTCCCATAAATGTGGTATTGGAGCACCCCACAGTCTTCAAAGACTTCATTTATCCTCACAAGTCCACCGAGAGGTTAGACAGGACTATATCCCCGTGGTGTTGAGGCACGGTGGCTAAGTGACTTGCCTATGATCACACAGTCAGTCTGTGGCAGAGCAAACAGTTGAGCCACAGGTGCCCAAGTCTCAGATTAGTTCCTCCACCCTAGCTGTGCCCTCTCCCCCTTCACACACCCCTCCCAGTGCCCTGTCCCCAGGCTCCCTGTAATGAGCATTGAGAGGGACAGTCTGCAGTTTCAGCCTTTCTTCTGGCATTGATTTTAGGGATCTGAGCACAACCAGGATGATGTGGAATTTGCCTCTCTCACAGTTACATTACACATACACACACAATGATACCCTCTATATCATACACACAGTAATACAAATGTTTTGTATTACATACCTACAAATGGTAAAAGCGCTACACACAGGCTCTCCCTACAGACAAACTATGGCTGTCTCACGCTCTCACGCACTGTCACTGACAGTGACACACACAGGATGTATCTACTTCTCCAGCATGCATACACACATTGTCAGAGCAAGTGTTACACACAGCTCTACATATGGGCTGTGTCTTTCATATCAGCATCAAAGGAGCACTGTCAATCATACATACATACCTTGGAGAGATATACACACAAAGAATCACACACACACCAAAGTTACACAAAGGGTCATCTCTATTGCACACATGAGCACATGCACACACATACATATACATCAGGTTGAACAGAGGTGGGCTATGCCTATCATACACTGACAGTGCTGCTTAAAAGTTGTGTCATATGTACAACAAGTAAAACACACAAGTTTTATCCTTGTCTCTCACAGTGATCCACTTGTGTTGTGTCAGGCTTTGGCAGCGTGAGCTACAAGAATTTGATTTCTTACATGGGTTACATCTCACACAGAAACACTAACACATATTGTTCACTGTCATAGTCACACACTGTGGTATGAGAGTGATACACCAGGGCTGTCACACACACAGAGTAATGCACACATGGGCTATGCCAAACACGCACAAGCACGTACACACTAAAAGTGATACACACAGCTTGTGTCATGTATATTGACACTGATAAAGGCATATATATATAAACCATGCCACACACACACACACTGGGAGCAACACACAAAGGATGTCAGACACTGAGGATGAAACACACCAGTTATGTCCCAATTGCAGACATAAGTTAACTGATGCACTCTCCTTGTCCCAGTCACACACACACACACACACAAGCTGTCTGGGTCCTGGCCCATCATGCTGGGAACCAGACAGACCCCTGGTCCCCTGAACTCCCTGTGTGGGGCTGGGATCATGCCTGCCTGTGTGCTAGGGAAGTAGCCATATGACCTCTAAAGTCTCCCTTAGTAAGTGCCTCATACCCAGGTAAGCCAGATCCCCAGTGCCACCCCCAGAAGCAGGGAGCAGGGAAGATTTCTGGCCAGTGACCCTTGGGTTTGGGACCAATGCTTGATCTGCCCAAGACTTTCCCTGATCACATCTCCCTTGTGCATGGATAGCAGGGAGCTCTTCTGCCCCAGCTGGGACTGGGACAAACTTCTTCATTCCTCCCGAATGGGTGAGCTTAGCTCCTGGGGCTGTAGATGGGATGAGCTGTAGAAGAGAGCCCCAAGCAAGCAACCTGGACAGCAAGCTAAAGAGGCAACTTGCCTGGATGCCCCATTACAGCCCATAGCAGTACTGTAGCCCAGGTGCCCAGAGGAGTCCCTGAAGGGCTATGCCAGGCTTGCTGCTGAGCTGCCCATTCAGGTGAGGGAGAAGCAACCCTTTCTTTTCTTACCTCCTTGCCAAGAAGCCTGGAGGATGGAGAGGAGGAGGAGGACTCCGGGAAAGAGGGATGCAGCTAGCTGCCTTGCCATCTCTTGAAGCAATGCCCCAGTCCTCTCGCAGCCAGTGTGTTTTATCCCAGAGCTGCTTAATTGTTGCTTCCAAGGATGTGAGGGGAAAAGGGGTGGGGGTTGGAAGGAGGGAGGGGAAAGAGAGTGAGAGAAGGGGGGGAGAGAGGCACAGGACACTACGTCATTATAAAAGGGCAAACACACAAGCCTCTCCAGGCGATTGGGCTTTTTTTTCCCTTTTTAATTTTTCTCTCTTTCTGCTCTCTCCAGTTCTGGTACGTCTCTGCCAAAAGAGTGGGGGAGCTGCCAAGAGAGCCTTCAGTGAGAGGAAGGGGGAAGGCTGAGCCTGCCAGAGCACTCGCTCCATCCCCATACCATAATGGCCAGTCCATATATCGCGTGGCCAGTGCCACCTGGGGGCTGCAAGCCCCAGAAGTGACTCTTGGACCTATTCCCAGCTTGTTCACCTCTTCCCGTTCAGCCCCCAGCAGAGGAGGTGGAGGGCTCTGAAGTCACCACTAAGTAGGTGTCTGGGGAGAACAGGGGGAAAGGTGGCGGAAATTAAACATTAATGTCCCAAGATAAGCTATCTCTAAAGGGTTTGCTTTGGTTCTCTGTGCTGAGTGTCTGCAGCTAAGGCTTTGGGATACTGCCAGCTGGGCCCCTGCTTTCCCTACTTACAATTGCTAATGTTGTTTGTGTTCAGACATCCTACACCTGGACCGGTGCTTTCAGCTGCAGGGTACCAGGGTCCTGTATGGTGCTGCAGCCAGGGGGAGGCAGGGGGAAGAGGTATCGAGACCACAGCATTTAACCCTGCTCTGTCCTGAGTCCCCTTCACTTTATCAAGCTGCTCAGCCCATGGTGTGACAAGGTGCCTACAAGGGCATGGGTAGTTCAAAGTGGTCTCTGGTGGGCAGAGGGGAATTCCCATCTGCAGGATGATCAGGTGAAGGGCACATTTGTTTGATGATGGGCCATGTAGGAAAGGAGGGAGGGGGGTGGGGGAAGGGTGGCTATCACTCCAGGGACAGGGAGTGGGTTACTTGTGGTGCAGGTGAGTGCGGCTGGTCATGATCCTATGAGGTTTTAGCAACATCAGACAGCCACAGGGGTCCATGGGGACAGAGGAGGGAACAAACAGGGAAGCAGGCTATGAGCAATAGTAACTGGAATGGAAAGACTGGGGGGCGGGGGGCGTTGTGGGGTGAGAGGGACAACGAAGGGTAGCGGTGGAGAAAGATCTGGGCTATGGTGCTGGGCTATTGTTGTGAGCCAGATTGCAGGGGGTGGAGGACAATTGAATGAGGGGTGGATGTAGGAAATGTCCTAACTGCTGCAGTCCCTCTGTGTCAAGAACAGATGTCTAATGGGACAGATCATGGAATAAACAGACTGTGCGCCAGGCTGCCATTTCCCTGGCAGCCATTAGAGGGCATCCACAAGGTGTTCAATACCCAGGAATGAACATTTCCCAACACGCGTCTCAGGAGAAACCTGATTTTTATGATGAAAATGATCTGTCTGCTGCCCGAAGCTGCTGCTATTTATTTCCTCCCTCCCTGAGTGCAGGGCTGTGGAGAGAAGCCCTCTAGACCAGCGGTTCTCAACCTTTTTTGTAGCAATACCCATTTACAAACATCAATGGCCAGTCCTGACCCAGTGCCCCTCACTCCCAACTCACTGCCCCCTGCTCCCAGCCCCCAACTGTGCGGGGCAGGGGGTGGGTGGGTGTGTGTGTGGGAGACATAGGGGGCCCCAAGCAGCCCCTTTCAGGCTGTAACGCTGCCACCCTGCAAGGGAAAAGCCATGGTTTCTCACATATTCTACTTTAAAACAAAATCCATTTTTAAAGTTTGTTCACAACCTTGTCATATATTGTTGCAACCCATTTTTGGGTTGCGACCTATGGGATGAGAAGTGTTACCCCAGACCCTCTCCCCAAAGGCCAGGTATTCTGCGGCACAGACTGTTGAAGAAATCCACAGGGCCCTTAGGGACATGAGACCATGAAGAGCTGCCATGGGGGAATGAAGGGAACCCCAAAACTAGCTTATTTAGTTCCTTCTGGGGGCCAATCTTTGGGGCAGGAGTGCCACACATTAAGCCTCACACCCTGAGTGCCACTTCAGTCCCCTTCCCTTGCCCAAACTGTTGTTCTGCTTTTCTGCTCTTTGCCCTATCCGTCTCTGTGTTCCCTGTTCCTTCACTGATCTACTGCAGGCCACACAGAGGCTCCTCCTGTCATGTGTAGCACTTGTGCCATGGGTTAGTCAGTCCTGTTCTAAATGATCCAAGAATATTAAGGCTTCTGCAGAGGGCCCCTAAATCAAGGCACCTAGCTGAAGAGGTGTTAGTTAAATCCTTGCTCAAGAAGGCACGAGGGGGTGGGGAAACTGCTGATAGCTAGGACCCCAGCAAATCTGCAAGGCGCTCTGCAAATCTGAGTAAGATTTTTGCACGCTGTTCCTCAAGCATGCAGGGAAACCACTTGAAACAGGCTTTGAGCAAATACCCACAAATACTTACTCCACCTGCTCTATTTTTTCCCTCTGCAAACCCACAACTGTGGTGTAGAACAGCTGTGGCTGTTGACATGGGCTGTGGCCACAGAGCAAAGGGCAGCCTTCAGGAGGGAGGGCTGGGTTCAGAACAGCAGGGGGCAGAGCAGACTGTAGCTGGCTGGAGCCTGTAGTGGGCTCTTGTTGCTGAATTACATAATGTTTGAGCAAAACTCATACAGTTGTTAAACACAAGCTCTGTGCCTTAACAAGAGCAACAACACATGCTGCATTGAGCGGATGGATTTGAGAGCAATTGAGAAACATTTTCACTGTGATCCCAGATACTTGAATTGCACAGACTCGGCCAACAGGGATGGGTGGCTTGAAACCACCACTAGAAGGAAGGTTTGAGGGAATGTGGAAGAGGGTCTGGAAACATTTCAAGATCACATTCTTTCTGTACATGACTGCAGAGCGTGCAAACCAAGTGAGCTGCACCAGCAAAGTGGCATTACTAGCTGTAGCACCAGCCTTCGAGCTCTCATCCATCAACAGAACAGATTTTGGCAGGACAGTTGAAAGATCACTATGTAACTAGAAAGAATAAAACCAGGAAAGCTTCCTTCCTTAGTCTCGAAACTAAGAAGCCTACAAACTTAAGGCTAAAATGTCAGTCTTACGGTTTTAGCTGTATAAGAATCCTTGATTAAAGATAGGCTGGTAGTGAGCTGAACAGTTGGGAACTGTTACAAGCCTTTGCTCCAAGATTACAAGCCTTTGCTCCAAGATTGTAACTAGCTTGTAAGAAAAAGTTATACAAATTGATATAGTACTCAAATGGGCAAAATGGCAAGTGCAGGCTTAAGAACAGAGGGCAGTCAGGAAACTATGTGAGCTTCTCCTGAAGTAGACTCTGAAGGAAAAACACAGTTGGAAAGCATGTGAGGAAATTAAGTCATGCAAAGAAAGAGCACCAAGTCCTGGAAGACTTGTGGAACCCTGACAGATGCATGAAAGCTGTCAACTAGTACATCAGCATAGAGATGTTCCGGCATTTGGCCAAAAGTGCAGTCAGCTTCAAGAGGGATTGTTTTGGGCAGCCGTGCAGTCACAGAGAACTTACAAATGCCATCAAGTAATCACATGTTGGCCTTGGGGAGGACGCTCACGTATCAGGTGTCACTCATGGGCCAAACCTAGCCATTACACTTAATGCCATGCACGTCATCCATGCTTGAAAATAGGTGCTGACATCAAATTTAGCTTCACAACTGGTGCAACCTGCCAAAGACCTCCACTAATGTTATAAACACATGTCCAAGACTCCCTGTTCCAGCATTGGCATATTGTCGCACTTTGACACAGCAATAGAGAAGTCCGAACACCTTTGCCGTAATTGCTGGGGACAGAACACCTGCTCTGCCTCTGGAATTAAGCCACAATTTGTGACTGAGACATAAATTGTTCCCTGTACAATCAAACTGACAGAGAACATTATAACTGAGAAATACACAGATGTGTTCTAAAAGGAAGAGGCATAACAGGCTGTAAAGAGACATAAATGCTCCTTCAGCCCTGAGCGATAGAATCCGGAAGGTACTTTCAGTTGACGTGATAGTAACAGCTCAGGTGCTTATTAGATGAGTGTACATCTCGTGATAGTAGAAGAGGAACCTGGAGATTTGTGCTTATGTTGAAATCAGATAATAGCATGAGAAGAGAGCAGTTATCACCCCATCCACTAACCCTGTGTGGGGGCCGAGAAATTGGCCGGAATGGGGCCACCAATGGAGTGGAATTAGGCACAGTACACTTGATGGTTGCCAAAAGAAAACTTTACTTACAAAGCTGCAATACAGGGACTTGCGTCGAAGTATACAGTGTAGGCACGCTCCGTAGAGTTGCAGAAACAGAAAGTAAAAACACCGAGTGGTACAGCGATGCTGAGGGTACGGGGTACGTCGGGAATTCGTTGACGGGAGTCATTGGTGGTTGATCAGGCCTCCAATGTGGCTCCGGGATACACACGGGGATCTCTCCCAACGCGCATGCAGAGCTCTCCTCCAACTTGGGTGGAAACCTCCCAAGCCTTTTGTATGGCTAGCGAGCCAATTGCCAGCTGCTACGTATGCATAATTTATGTTAAGCCAATCAAAAGCATGCACACAACAGTGCAGCTGCAAGTTTGGCAGGAACTGATCCTTGCACCAAGGGCTCTTTCCTGTCGCAGGGGAAATCCCTACACCGGGTACTCGCATTGTGCTGGAACACAGCTGTGCCAAGGCACTTTTTAATCATTTAGTTCTGACACCCTTTAATCTCAGGGAAAGGGGAATGGGGACATATTTTCATCCTTCTGGATGTACAAAATTTGCTTGGCAAGCTTCCTTCACAAATTTGTCCATTTAAGTCCATTTGATTGGCCTCTGTTTCATAGTTGGTAGGTTTGGAAGGGACCTGAGGAGATCATTTAGTCCAACCCCCTGCCATGGCAGGAAAGAGTGCTGGGGTCAAACGACCCTGGACAGATGTTTGTTCAGCCTCCTTTTAAAGACCCCCAGGGTAGGAGCCAGCATCACTTCTTTTGGAAGTTGGTTCCAGGTCCTAGCCGCCCTGACAGTGAAATAGTGCCTCCTGATGTCTAGCCTGAAACTACCCTCCACTAGCTTGTGTCCATTTTTTCTTGTAACTCCCGGGAGTGCTCGGGGGGAACAGGGACTCTCCCAATGCCTGCTGGTCCCCCTTGACTCCCAATGACACTAGATCCCCTCTCAGCCTTCTCTTGTGGAGGCTGAACAGGTTCAGGTCCCTCAGCCTCTCCTCATAGGGCCTGCCCTGCTGCCCCCGATCATGTGGGTGGCCCTCCTCTGAACCCTCTCCATATTGGCCACATCCCTCCTGAAGTGCGGCGCCCAGAACTGGATGCAGTACTCCAGCTGCGGCCTGACCAGTGTTGTGTAGAGGGGGAGGATCACCTCCTTGGACCTGCTTGAGGTGCATCTGTGGATGCATGACAAAGTATGGTTGGCTTTCCTGACCACATCCCTACACTGTTGGTCCCTGTTCACTGTGGCATCAATAACGACTCCAAGATCCTTTTCTGTCTCGACACTGGTGAGAAGGGAGTTCCCTGGCCTGTAGGTGTGCCGCTGGTTCTTCCGCCCCAGGTGCATTATCCTGCACTTGTCAGTGTCGTGTTGAACCCCATCCTGTTCTCTTTGGCCCACCCTTGTGACCTGTCTAGATCCACTTGCAACCTATTCCTTCCTACTAGCATACCCACTTCCCCCCACATCTTAGTATCATCTGCGAACTTGAACAGGGTGCTTTCTACCCCCTTGCCCAAGTCACTGATGAAGATGTTGAATGGTGCAGGCCTGAGGACCGAGCCCTGGGGAACCCCACTGCCCACATCCCTCTAGGTCGAATAAGACCCATCCCTCTGGGTGTGGCCCTCCAGCCAGTTAGTGACCCATCTGACCATGTAGGCATCAACACCACTGTTTCCTAGTTTCTTACTGAGAATGGGGTGAGAGACCATGTCGAAGGCCTTCCTGAAGTCCAGAAAGACTATATCCACTGCGACATTTGCATCCAAGGACTTGGTTACCTGGTCATAGAAGGTCACCATGTTGGTTTGACAAGACCTGCCCCTAATGAACCCATGCTAGTTGCTCCTGAACATAACCTGCTCTGCTGGCCCTTCCTGGACATGTACCAGGATAATTCTTTCGAAAAGCTTTCCAAGGACTGAGGTAAGTCTCACGGGCCTATAGTTTCCTGGGTTCTCCTTCCTCCCTTTTTTGAAGATGGGGACCACATTGGCCCTTTTCCAGTCCTCTGGCACATCACCCGAATGCCATGAGTGCTCATAGAACTGTTCCAGAGGTCCGGCAATGACCCCTGCTGGTTGTTTCAGCACTCTGGGGTGGAGGTCATCAAGACCTACAGATTTAAATATATCTAGTCCCTTCAGAAGTTTCCTGACAAAGTCCTCATTAACCCTAAGCCTGGGTGTGCCACCCACAGGGCCCTCGGGGGGGCCAGTGGGGGAGATATCCAGGTCCCTCCTCAGAAATACAGATGCAAAGAAATTGTTGAATATGTCAGCTTTACCGTCAGGTGAGATGACTAGATTTCCTAGCATGTCCTGCAGAGGCCCCACGTTACTTGGCACCTTCTTTTGCCCCACTGTGTATTTGAAAAAGGACTTCTTGTTGTCCTTGATCTGGGTCGCTAGTCCCAGCTCCATTTCCACCTTGGTCTTCCTGACCGCCCCCCTACATTCCCAAGCTACAGAGGTATAGCCCTCTCTTGTGATGGCCCCTCCCTTCTAATGGGTGTACGTCTCCTTTTTTGTTTGGAGATGTTCCCGGATGCTTTTGGTGAACCATGGGGGCCTTTGCACCCCTTTGCCCCCTTTGATTCATGTAGGGATTACTTACTTTTGAGTTTGGAGATTTGCCTCCTTAAGAAGAGACCACTCCTCCTGGACACTCAACTCCCTCCGGCTCTGAGAGCTCAGTGCTTCCCCCACTAATTTTCTTACCTCATTAAAGTCTGCTCTCCTGAAGTCATGGGCTGCTGCCTTACTGGAGGCTTTCGCTACCTTGCACTGGATGGTAAATTCCAGCAGATGATGATCGCTATCACCTAGATGGTCAAGCACCCACAGACCCCGTACCAGGTTGTCGCCCGTGGCCAGGACCAAATCCAACAAGGTGTCTCTTCTGGTGGGGCTGTATACCTCCTGAGTTAGATGGAGTCCTGTATGTCAGTTAAGAACCTGCATGAGCGGTCAGACCTGGCTGTCTGCTCCTCCCAGCAGATGTCTGGCATGCTTAGGTCACCCATGATGACCACATCGTTGGACCTAACCATCTCCGTGAGCTGACTTATGAATTCCTGGTCTCGATCTTCTCCTTGGTTAGGTGGTCTGTAGTAGACCCCCACTGTTAAGTCCCTTTCTCCCCGACCCCTTGTACTCTAACCCAGAGCGCTTCTGTTTGCTCCTCCTCTGACCCAGTGATACACATTGTAGATGTGTGTTGCTCCTTGACATAGAGCGCCACACCAACTTTACCGGTCTCTATAGGCATCTGCCTGTCTTCTGCTTCCCCCACACTCTCCTAAGCAGGCATTCCCCCATCCCTCACAGACACCTCTCAGCATTAGCTAGCAGGACACATGCTGGCTACCTACAAGCTGTGGCACACAGGACAAAGGCAGAATCAACAGATAGCTGGTAGTGTCCCTCTGTTTTCTTTTTATCAGTGTTTATCACTCCATACATTCCTTGCTGGGCTGTTCAGGACCGGGGAAAACCCTTCCTAATCACAGCATCTTGGGGCCTGGCCACACCCCCTCAGCTCAGCTCTATGCAAGGGAAGGGAGAGCTGCTGTAGCACACCCCCAGCTTCTATCCTGAGCCACTGTAGGCATATGCCTGCATTTCTGGATGTCTGCCTGGTTACAAAACTGATTTAGCTTAGCCAGGTTAGACTAACCTGCAAAGACTGAATCAATTCAGGCTCAGGCTTTTTGAATGTCTGTCCCTAGCCTAGATGATATTCCTAGTTACATGTCCTACAAATTGGACATCCAAGGGCCAGATGTTGGCTAAAGCAAAATGCCACTTCCACAAAAATGGGAACATTTGAGTTTGCAGAAAGTCTAACCTGAAAAAAAGTGTTAGGCCTGGGCCGGAAAAATACAAGCTGTTCTCTGAAGGCCAAGTCCCAAACAAAAGCAGATCTTCAGTATATTGACTCTTGGAAAAATGGGACAGTATATCAAAGCATCTAAGAATGCTGCTTCAGGATGTTGAAGGGGAGTGGACTGAGGAGCATGTGGGTAAAATACAAAGAACTGAAACTACTACTCACCATTATATCTGTATTTTGATATGTTGTCTGAACAGGGACTGGGAGGCATGCTATTGCAGAGAAGCTTGTGAATGCCACATGTGCATCCACAGTCTGTGCAAGCATGAATATGTCATTGTTTTTGTAAAGAGGAAAGGATGCGCAAAGCAAGTGCTGTTGGGGAGTGAATATGTGGGTGCGGCTACAGAGACCAAAGGACTTCCTCCATCTTGGAGGGCAAGGTCAGGACAATGGTAGGTGGAACAGACTTTGTCTGGCTGGAAGATGCAGTGGCTTTCATTGCTATAATATGTAATGTTTAAATAAAAACAACATTGTATTGCATACCAGCCCTTTTTGTAACTTCATATTGTTTAAGGCCAGAAGGGACCATTAGCTCATCAACCTATTTTATGATACAGACCATTACATGACATCCAGTCACCCCTGTATTAATCCCAGTAACTTGCATTTGTTTAAAGCGTATTCCACAACAGCATCCAGTTAGGTTCTGAAGGCACTAAGAGATGGGGAGTCCACCCATTCCCTTGGGAGTTTGTTCCAATGGTTAATCATCCTCCTGCTAACAACACAAGCCTAATTTCCTCTTTATATTCATCTGGCTTCACTTTCTAACTGTAAGTTACTTTTCTGTCTTTCTCTGTTAGGCAGCTTTTTATTACCTGCTGTTTTCTCCATATGCCATGTAAGCAAGTCACCTCCCATTCTTCTTTTAGATAAAGCCAAATGATCAAGACTTTTAGGTCTTTCTAAGATATTTTCTTTGACATTCAAATCAAATTTCTGGCTCTCTGTCTCACTCTGTCCTATTTTTCAAAATCCTTTTAAAATGTGGACAGCAGAATTGCATGCAATTCTGGCCAACATGGATTAATAGATTCAGAAATGTTAGGGGCTGGAAGGGATCTTGAGATCATCAGGTCCAGCCCCCCTCTGCTTGGGCAGGAAACCCTGAGGGGGTCAGATGACCCCAGCAAGGTAAGCATCCAGATGTTTTTTGAAGATATCCAGAGCAGGTGATGGCACCACCCCTGGGAGGAGTCTATTTCATACCCTGGGCCCTTGAGATGTAAAGGAGTTTTTCCTTTTGTCTAATCTAAAGTGGTCTTCTAGCAGTTTATGACTGCTAGTCCTAATCTTCCCCTAGGGAGCCCTGGTAAACAGATGTTCTCCCAGTCCCTGATATGCACCTCTTATATTCTTATAGGCTTTCACCAAGTCCCCGCTGAGTCTTCTCTTCTCCAGACAGAACAAACCCAAGTCTCTCAGCTTATCATATGGTCTGCTCTCCATAACTCTAACCATATGCATATGAGAGTCCTCCTTTGGACTCTCTCAAGCCTCTCCACATCCTTCCTGAATTGCGATACCCAGAACTGGATACAGTACTCCAGCTGGGGCCTCACCAAGGCTGAGTAAAGTGGGAGGATGACATCCCCTTAGTCTTGCTTGAGATGCGTCAGTAGATGCATGCCAGTGTTTTGTTTGCTTTGCCAGCTATGGTATTGCATTGGTGGCTCATGTTCATTCTATGGTTTACCAAGACCCCTAGGTCCCTTTCAATTGTGGTCAGGGGTCACGTGTAGGGGGTGCACGTGCACCCCGAGAGCCCCAGTGCACCACCTGTCAGGCTGTACTCCCTGTTTAGCCAGCAGGCAGAGGGGAGGCGGGAGCACCAGTGCCCCTCACTGTGAATGCTGGCCAGGGCGTGGGGCTGGCAGCAAGAGCGGCTGTGCCACAGGAGTTCCAGAAGATCGGCCGTGGGGGACCCCTCCCTGCCCCTGGTCAGTGGGGTTGGCTGCCCCCCCGGTCTCTGCACTATGATTGTAGTGCCAGTAAGTGTAGCACTTCCAAGGGTGTAAGCATGTTGTAGGTTGTTTCTCCCCAGATGAAGCACCTTACACTTCCCAGTGTTAAACATCATCAGGTTTTGATCTGCCCACCTTGCAAGTCTGTCCATGTCAAACTGTATCCCCAGCCTGTCTTCCAGCATGACCACTGTGCCGCGTAATTTGGTATTATCTGTGTGTTATCAAAACTTAACACAACTGTATGATCCACCCCTACATGGGTCTCGTATTTCTAAGACCTGAGGGCATATGTTCAGATTGACAAGGTGCTTGCCCTCTAGCTATGACAGGAATATTCCAGTGTAAGTCTCACCAATGAAATATGAAAAAAGGGAATCACCTCCTTACTCTAGCTTACTGTTCCTACTTATATATTCAAGGATTGCATTAGCTTTTCTTGTTACAGCATTACACTAGGAATTCATGCTAACTTGTTTATTAAGACCCCTAAATGATCCTTAAAAAGTGACTGTTTTCCAGGATACAGTCCCTATTTTTTAAATATACCCTTTGCTCCTTGCTCTGAGATGTGTAGCTCTGCATTTAACTGAACCAAAATACTTTTTGTTTGAATGGGACTAACTTACCAAGCAATCCAGATTGCTCTGTACAGGTGCCTGGTCCCTAGTGTTACTCCCCAATTCAACCATTTTCACATCATCTGCAAATTCTACCAGCAGTGGTTGTCCACGCCTCAACAACAAGATTATGCTTCACCTGAGTCCTTCCTCTCCTGCTAGAGATCTCCTGCTTAGGCTCATCTATTTTTCTTCCAGAGATCATACATTCCTCCTAGTCTTGTCTCTTCCCATCTTCCAAAGGCCCATCTGGATGACCCCCTTCCAACATGACTAAATGTTTAAGAACTTGCTCCTTTGTAACTCAAAGCCACCTCTGTAAAAGGTTCTGCCATCATTGCTGAATAAACACCTTGCAGACTGTGCCACATTCCCAGCTTGGGGACAGCTGACTTAAATAAGCCTGAGACCTATTTCTGCAAGAGGATGTTGCCGGGATATAACTTGGGCAAGATATCAGGTTCCTTGCTGCTCCAACAACTGTTTGTTTTGTGGGTATTTTTGAAACCACATTATGCACAGCCAGTGATGTAGAGCTGTTAAAGGATAGCTGAGGTTTAGGTAGCCTAGCTCGGCAAAACTGTTCAACTTCTGGAAGGTCCTATTGTCTTTCTATTTGTTGCATCTGTTTGGGTTTGACTGAGTTGCTAATGAGGCTCATGATCTGATCCGTACCCTACCCAATCCTAACTTTCCATGAGCTGTTTCTCTCTGGCACTGCCCTGCCTGTGATTGTTTTGAAAGGAGACTGCCAACATCAGGGGTGCCTATACAAGAGCTGCAGCAGATTCAATTAATCAATTGAGCCTGCTGGAGCTGGTTTATTATCACCATGCTCCAGCCAATCTCCATGTCTTGTGTTTCAGCATCCCTGCGTTTCAAAATGGTGGCAGGGGCATTTTAACTAAAGCTAGTTTGAGCTTTATGTAACCCTCACCAGCATACTAGGCCAGGCAATATGCTGGATTCTAGATCCTCAGAGTGCCAGTAGCCCTGGAAACTCCCTCAGGCAGGTCTGCTGACTTCAGTGTCCTGTGGAGCGGTGTCCCTCACCCTCACTGTCCAAGAATTTACTTTAAGTCCAATAAACAATTAGGTTTCTTTATTATACACAGCTATATACAGAAAAGAAATAATATATATTATCTCCTTTTGACTAATCAGTTAATAATAAAACCCATTTGAATAGAATTTACAACTGCAACAATAGATGAATATTCCACCACACTGGGTAGTCCCACTTGCATCAAATAACATCAGCGATTACATTCATCTGGTTATAGCACTTTAAAACAGTTTCCTCCCTGTAGCAGGATGGCATCCTATGGGTTGCTGTGATCTCCCCTAAGGCCCCCTTGCCATGTGAAGCTGCTTAAAGGGCACCCTCAATTCTTGCCTGCCATGTCTTTGATGGTAAATGTATAATAAGGAGGTTGCCTTTCCGTCCTCTTAAATACGGCTTCTTGCTGTACAGTGGCCCCGGCTCCTAAACCCCTTATGGGTCCTGTTCTGTAATAGGTGTTTTGGGCACCCTAGCCTTATGGGCTATGCGTGGCTCCAACCATCCCTTTACCACACCCCAAGCCTCACTGGTGCTTGGGGCTCTCTGCAACCTTGTCTCACTCTGTGCCTTCTCTGGCACTTGGGGGGTGGCGCACCCCTAATGCCATGCCTTCTCTGGCATTCAGGTCCCCACACTGCCGTGGACCCCCCTATGAGACCTCCTTCATCCCCTAATAGCCTCTCCCAAGCCACTAGTTAAAACAGCAAACAAAACACAAGCCCTGGGCTATAACATAAATCCTAGCCACCTGGCTATAACATTACTCCAGCCATACAAGGAGTGCTTCATCCTTCCCCAATCTCGGAGCTAAACCTGCAGTCTGGCCTCTCCCCGCTGCTTGCTCTGGGAGAGCTCCTTCACCCTTGGCTGCTGGCAAGGAACTACCTCTCTGGTCCCAGCTCTGGGGTTTATAGGGACCTAGGGCCCTGCCTCCTCTGGCCAGCTGACCAGGTGCAGGTGCGGCCAATTCCCTCATTGCCCAGTTGTCCTAGCAACTTGTACCAGGGTGATTATCTCTGTTCTACAAGTAGCAGGTACGTTAGTACCCTGCTACACCCCATAACCCAGGTTGATATTCAGCTGGTCACACTGCCCTTCCCATAACAATGTCAATACAGCTTTAACTAAATCCCACCACTAGGTGGCACAGGCAAGGCTTCTGTTGCTGCAGGGAAGGTGGACTCTTTGCTCTTTCTTGGTAATTCAGCAAAAACAAGTCTCTGACCAGCCACTGCAGGTAATAGGCGTCTTTTATTTAGGTTTCTTCTGAAAAAAATACACCTCCTGCAAACACTAGGGGTTAAGTGTCCCCTCACACACCTATAGAGATTTGGGAATCTCACAGTCTGCTCTCTCTCTGGGCTCTCTCTCTCCCCCAGCACCTCCACATGCAGCTAGTAGATTCCCTATGCAGGTCCCTTTTCCTACAGTACAAACCTCTCCAGCCCAAATAGGACTTCCCTCTACAGGTCCCTGACCAGGCAGCTCCTCCCATCTCCCAGCTAGTCCACCAACCCCTCCCCACTGTTTCCCTGGGTACCTGTGTCCCTGGTTGCACAGCTCTGACCTAGGTAGGGAATCAGCCTCTCCCTCTGATTGGAAAAGCTATTTCACCCTCTACAAACTTTTTGCCACCTTTCTTGCAAAGTTCTTAGGCACAGCTCACCCACCCAGCTTGCAGCCAAGCAAGGCTTTGCAACTGTTACATTTAGATGAAGCACTCTTGCTGCCATTTTGAAGGGGAGGACACTGAATGAATCGAATTGGGGGACCAATTAAAAGGTCCAAATTGAATCGGAAGCCTCTGAATCAATTCAGAAAAGATTCAGTGACACTTTGAAGATTTGGCCATAGACTAAACAGGCAGCAGTCCTCACCATGCTGGACACAGCTGCCTCCAGTTGCGAAGTCTGTTGTGGTGAGTAGAAGGGGGAAAGAAGAGACATGGGGGAGGGAGGGATTGGGGCTGGGACAAGCTGCTCATCCAGGGCGGGGGAGTGTGGGACTCGGGGAGGGGGTGCAGGATGTGGGGGTGGCAGAACTGGGAGTGGGGGCTATTCCCTGCTGCTGCTGCTTACCCAGCTGGGGCAGGGAGGTGGGGACATGATGCAGGCACAGTTTGCTCTGACCAGAAGGGGGCAAGTGGCAGCAGGGTCCTTTCTCCCAGAACTGCAGGTGCTGCTACCACTTGCCCAACCAAGGTGGGATTCAGGTGTGGCAGTGCTGGGAGTGGAGGCTATGCCCTGCTGCCACTTGCTTCCTTTCACCCAAAATGAATCTGTAGGGTGGATCTGACTCAGGCAATATCATTCAGCTCACAGGCACCCACCAACTAATTGTACCCTGCTAAACCCGCACACCTTACTTCCACCCTTGTGGGCAGAAGGGCCTAGCCGGGCCAGCACACAGCTTCTGGCTAGGACTGAGGCTGGGACTTCTGCTGCCACTGCTGCATCCAGTAGGACACCTGCTCAGCTTCCCCTGTGTCCTTTTTGCTCCAGGTAGGGAAGAGGCACCAGTGGGAGGCAGGGAGCTGCATCTGGGCAGGAAAGTGGAGCACAGGGCTGGGCCTTGTGACACCACAGAGCCTATGCCCAGGGGGGCAGTGGGAACACAGAAACAGGCTGAGTAGGGTAGGGGAGTGAGGGAGGGTGGGGTGGGGTGGGAACTCTGGGGGGGACGCCCCCTACTTTCCCTCATAGTGCACAGCCCCTACCACCAGTGGCAGCAGCAGGCAGCACATGCTCGGGGTGCTCGTGGCCTGCACATGCACTGCTGCCCTGTGGCACGCAGTTCCAGCCAGCACTGCAGGTGGTGGCAAGAAGCGCAGCCAGGCTGGCCTGCCTCTATCACATGGAGCTCTGTGCAGCACATGTGCAACATCTGGCACGTGCACACCAGCAGGGAAAGCCCCACAACGAAGCTGGCTGCTTTTTCCGCTCCCTGCCATGCAGGTCCCAGGACTCTGCCAGGAAGCAAGGAGCGGGACTCCCCTCCACTTCTGGCAGAGTCCCAGGACCTACACAGCAGGGAGTGGGGAAGGCAGCTGGCTCTATTACAGGACTTCCCTTGGTGGCCCGCAACTGCCAGGAGCTGTATGTGTGCTGTGGGGAGCCTCGCGTGATAGAGGTGGGCTGGTCTGGCTGTGCTCCTTGCCACCACCTGCAGCACTGGCCAGACCCATGTGCTGCCAGGCAGCAGCACCTGCACAGGCATCTACTACCCCAAATGCCCACCCCCACCTGCTGTTGATGGCAGGAACTGTGCACCATGGAAGAGAGTGTGTGGGGGAATCGCCACACTCCTTTGCCGTTCCTCACACCCACACTCTGCCCCCACAACCCACCCACATATACACACACCCCCTCACAGCACCTTCTCTCACACACACACACACCCTTCACACATAGTATAGGAGTAAGACTTTATTTTTGCGTTATTTTGCAATTACCTCTATACCTTTATGTAATACATTTAAAGTATGTTATAATGGGTGTTTGACTTTTAGTGTATGATTTGATTTTTTTCTGGTTCAGATGTCAACCTACCTCCCCAAAACAGTATTTCCATGGGGAAAGGGTGGGACTTCTGGTCCCAAGATGGTGACCAGGGGTTGGGGCTCCTGTCAAGAGGTGGGACTACACTTGCAGACCTTTACAACTCACCAAAACTCATTAAGCGCCCCTCCAGCTAAGTGGATGAAAGATACTGGGTGGTCGGACTCGAGGATCTATTGAGGTCCCTTCTGACCCTAACATCTATGAATCTATCTGGGAGGCATGGGGCATGGTATAGCGGGGGAACAGAGCCCTTAAGGGCTTAATTATGTAATTAGCCCATAAGGCAGTGACCACAGGCACCTGGTGGTCCTTTATGACAGCAATTTGAGATGCCCTGATGCAGCCTCTCTCATAAAAGTAACAAACATCAAGGTGTGGTGGGAAAATGAAGGGGTGATTGCCCACGAAGCAAGGGCTGCAGGGATTCAAGGGGCTTCATGGCCACCCCTGGATAGGCACCTTATCACACCCTTCTCTCTGAGTTGTGATTCAATGCTCACTAAAATCAGCGGAGAAATCTGATTAGCTTCAAAGCACATGGACAGGACTCAGCCCTATATACTTATGTATGCCTATATGTGTGCACTGTACACTTTCTTCCTGTATTGCACTAGAAAACAACCATGCTATTGTTTTGCCATTTGCAGTGTCATTCTACATCCAATCGTTTTTAAACTCAGCAGAACTCAGAGGGATTTTTTATGTTCATTCATGTACAAAGACAATTGTTTTATGTGGCCAAGCTTTCCAATGAGCCCAGAGGGGACTTCCACAGCAGCTGTATTCTCATATGGTCTGCATTTTATTTGGATCAGCTTATATGCCCTGTGGACTAAGGAAATGACCAACACATTTACCTTATTCCACTGGGAACTGGCATTCGGGGATAAATGAGAGTCCTCACCTTTTCACAAGGGCATGCAATAATTTCACATCATCTTCTGAACTGATTCATGTGCCAAAATGCAGTCAGTGCAGCCGTGGAGCCCCTCCAGCCCAACATTCAGATGGGGAAACTGTCATGGAAGTGTTCAACTACTGCTGAGATGCCATAAACTTGGGAGCTTTGGCACCCCAAAAAAGTTGGTGAGTCACCGTGATAGCTTGGGCAGTTGCATTTGGCAAATTTAGGACTTCCCTGCTGGTAAGACCAAGGCAAAGGCATTTCCTTCAAACACTCTGGTTTGCCTGAGGTTTCTTGCCAAGATTCTCTCTTCTTCCCCTCTTTGGGCTAATGAAACTTTTATCGGATCTGATGGCTATATTGAATCTCTGAGTTCTGTGTTATACTTCCTCTGTTATTTATCTCACTCTGTGAAAATCTCTAGGTATGTATCTCAGAATACTCCTTGAACAGCTTGAGCTTTTTCAATCTGATGGAAGGCTCTGGCAGGCCAAATAGAGGATTAGCTACTCCTGGCTCCATATCTTTTTGTTGTTCTTCTTAAGGAAAAATACACGTACATTTTCCTTTCACTTGTGCCTCTTTTTGGAGCTGCTGGTACTGCTTATGATTTTTTGGGGGGGTCTCTAAAATTTCCTCTCTCCAGGTTGTCTGGGAATTCCAACAGCCTCTTCCAGTTGCTGTTTTCTTAGTTCTTTAGTCTGGCTGTATGCTTTCCAAGTTTTGATTAAAAGGTACCATCACATAAAAATGCACTCAGCCTGCATGGGATATAATTCTCAATAAGTAAAATGCAATGTTTACTGGAACACTCAACGGTCCTTCTCAGTCTGGACTGAATTTCATCCAGATTTCATCTCTCTGCCCCCAGTATTTTCTCTGGTAGAGCCACTAAAAATGGAAGATTGCTTTTTGTTATGAAAAAAGTTATTTTTAGTATGAGGGAAGTTACTTTATTTGTATTCAGAAATGGTTGACAGCAGTCAAACAGATGTTCTAAACAAATCACCTTCGAGTAGAGACAGAGGTTGGAAAAGAGCAACCCAAAAGAAGACAACTGGAAAATTATAAGCAACCAAGGTAGGGAAGTTCAAATGGAAACATTCAGGAAACCTGCAAGGTGATGCAAGTACTCTAGCTCATATGAGTATCAGGAAGGGGCTCTGCAGAAAAAGCAGGAGGGTGTTTTTTATCTTTCCAGCGGAGTCCTCATGTCCAACTGGACATGTAGTTCATCTCTTATCCTTCCCTTTCATGATATAAATATTCTTTGAAAGTGTCATTCTTGAGGTTAGCAGAGCATTGTTAATCTGAAGCATTTTTAAATAATAAATCATGTCCCTTTACCAGTTTGCTTATAAAACATGAGATCTGTCCAGTGTACACGGAACAGGAAAACATGTTCCTCTTGGCAGGAATTCCCCCTCGTAACATCAAAAGATCTGGAATACTGCTTGACTTGGCAATCAAAGCTCAACAGGAAGACCATCCACTACATGACATGATAGAAAAATACCCAATGCAGAAAAACCTAAGAAGCAGAAAACCCCTACCAGTATCTGCCAGAAACATCATGAAGAAGCAGGACACCATACTGTCAACATGGCCCCAAAGAAGATGGGAAGAACACTGGAATAACAACTACACCCCACTACACAACTGCATACAAATACCATCTTGACACACTCCTGGTCATAAACTCGGACGTATGGCACGAGTAAACCTGAATCAACTGCTATAGAGTCTTCAATTAAATCAAACATAAAATGGGCCTTACAAACTCACCATCATGCCCCTGTGGCAAAGGAGATCAGACAGCCCAGCATATATTAACTGACTTCCCTCTATATGGTCCACCAGAGGGAGCGAACAGTCTGAAGATTGCTGTAATATTGATGGATCTACTCTTAAATGGTTAGAGGAGTTGGCTTTCTGAAGTCATATGTAAGAAGAAGAATCATGAGATTATGAAAAATAAGAAATCCTGGGCCTGTCTATTTGCATTCTGATATTAAGCCTTTAGAAAAGCTGGACAAGATGATTTTTTACAACCAGGACAGCTAAAAACATATATTTTAAAAATGAGATCTGACCTGCTTCTCCAGTCACAGGGCTTTGAGAGCTGGGGCTTAGAAAACAACTGAAACCTCAGGATCACAAAATCAATCCTTGGAGCTGGCAACCCTGCAGGATATCAGAGATTCTGCTAGAAGACTACTTTCAATGTAGCTAGGGAAAGGAATCGCAAGTTCTGCCCGCTTGTTGAAGCATGAGGATGCCATACTTACAAACCTAAACTACCTCGCTGTCGAGAGCATCTATAGAGCGGCAGCCAGAATTCTGGCCATGTGCACACAGACAGACTTCCTGATGCCTCCTTCCGCTTCCTCTCCCTGTAATGTCTGCTGTTCTTCCATGTTCCAGGAAGGTAGCCACATTTTTATTTATCAGTTTTTATGTAAGCAGTTGTTGACTTGCTCAGGCCAGATCATAGAATCATAGAAAATGAGGCTCAGGAAGTCATCTAGTCCAACCCCTTGCTCAAAGCAGGACTGTCCCCAACTATATCATCCCACCTTAGGCTTTGTCTAGCCAGGTCTTAAAAACTTCCAAGGATAGAGATTCCACCACCTCTCTGGGTAAACTGTACCAGTGCTTTATTACCCTCCTAGTGAAAAAGTTTTTCCTAATATCTAACCTCAACTTCTCTTGCTGCAACTTGAGGCCATTGCTTCTTGTTCTGTCATCTGCCGCCACTGAGAACAGTCCAACTCCATCCCCTTTGGAACCAACTTGCAGGTAATTGAAAGCTGCTATTAAATCCCCTCTGTCTTCTCCAGACTAAATGAGCCCAGCTCCCTCGTCCACTCCTCAGAAGTCATGTGCCCCAGTTCATAATCATGTTTGTTGCCCTCTGCTGGGCTCTCTTCAATTTGTCCACATCCTTTCTGTAGTGTGTGTGGGGGGGGGGACACACAAAACTGGACACAGTACTCCAGATGTGGCCTTACCAGTGCCAAATAGAGGGGAATAATTACTTCCCTTGCTCTGCTAGCAACACTCCATGAATTTAGCCCAGTATGCAATTAACTTTCTTTGCAACAAGGGCACACGGTTCACTCATCTTCAGCTTATTGTCCTCTGTAAAGCCCAGGTCCTTTTCTGAAGAGCTGCTCCTTAGCCAGCTCCTGAACCAGTGCATGGGAGTGTTCATCCTAAGTGCAGGACTTCACACTTGTCCCTGTTGAACCTTGGAGGATTTATTTTGGTCCAGTTCTCTGACATGATCCATAGCCCAGCCCAGGAACATATGGCCAGATTTTTAAATATATATTTAGGTTTCTAATTCCCACTGACCTTCAATACTTTGAAAAATCTGGGGCATCCTATGGTGACCTGGTAGGTCTTGTAGTATCTTAACTGTGCTGGTCTTCAAACCAGTCTCCCATGTTCTCTTTGTGATATCACTCACGGTAGGAATTTGCTGCCTCTGTTCTGAGTGATGTCCCGTGGGTCCTTTTTATGATTCGCATGCCTCATTTCTTCTGATTTTTGTATATAAGGCTGGCTGAGTGGATGGCTGAGGATTTTTCCTCCAGTAATGGCCTTAAAACCCTCTGTCTAGATAGCTAGCTACCTGTTCCACTTCCACAGCTGCTTTTGGTTTCATCCACAGCTCTCCTGAGCCCTTAGCTACCTTGCTACAAACTGCATCCTACTGTAGCTCATACCATTGGCTTTGCTGTTGCCTTGCGCAGCTATGTGATGACTGAATCTGGACCCTCTCACTTGGGTACATTAGCTTCAGGTCCTTGGCCCCTATGTCCTGTCTGTGATTGCTCTGACCCATGCATTCTCCATGCAGAGGAGAGCCTTGTTTCTCCAATCTGTTAGTCTTTGTTGTGGGCCATGGTGCCTGGGAAGGTATATTGCAATGGTCCAACATTACCATGTCGAAATCTGGTGTGTTTAGCTTTGGCACCAGTCTCTTGGCTGACTTTACTGCTGACTTCCTTTTCCTGGGCCTGGCTTGCACCCAGAGAAAGACTGCTTGCACTCAAGTTCCCATTTGCCACCATATTGTTTGAATTCACTGCAGTGCACCTCAGCCAAGGGTCTGAGCAGAGGGCATGAGATGTTCTGTGCTTTGGGAAATATGTGTTCAGGTTCCTGATTACAATCCTTGATCAGTGTGCTTCTTATAGCCCCCCTCCCTGAGACCAGGGCAGTAATGTGCTGTGACCATGAAGTTTCTGTCACTAAAATCGAATTGGTGTGTTCCAACATTTTTGCAGTGTCAGGGTACTCTGGGAAGCTATTGTCAGTCACTATACTCTTTGTATGCCTCACTCTGTTCACTGTACACTTTCTATTGGGTATTTATGGCTGGGCAATAGATGGACTCTCTGGCTTGTCTTGGACATGCCTCTATCCAGATATGCAAAGCATGTGTCCATCTCATGATGTCATCTCTTAAAGCTGCTGGAATGACTGATTCAGCAATCTGTCACACAGGGTATCCCTCACTTGGTAGCACAGGAACCTCCGCTGGCTCCTTTTCCTTCTGGTTGGCCAGCCCAGGAGTCTCACTTGTAAGGTGACATGGGCACCACAACTGTGTCATAGCAAACCCTTTGCAGCAAAATTCTGAGCAAAGCAAGCCTGAAGAAGCAAAGACCAGAAAGGGGGCTATAACAGCGTAATCTGGCCATTTAAGAAGTGGCAGCCCTGTTGAAGAAACCCAGCTGCGGGCATTTAGATAATGAGGGAGTGTTCCACTGGGACCGTAAAATGCCAGAGGAGAGAGAGGCCAACTGGGTGAAGGAGCAGTTTGCAGATGAACTGTGATCCAAATAAGCTTGCTACCAGGAAGGCACCATGCTACTTTGCTGGGGTCTGGCCAGACTACTTGCCCAGAACAGGGTTTTGTTTGCTGGTTTCTTTGTTTGTTATCTGATGTGCAAAGGCTGTCCTTCTTTATTTGAAAGAGCAACTGAGGAGCTCTTTAGGGAGCATAGCCAGCCTGCAGGAGCCAGCAGGCTGAGCCACCCACTTGCAGGGACATTGCAGTAAGTCACTCAGGGGTGATCAAAATATGCCCCTGGGCTGGATCCAACCTGCCAGGCACTTGCATCTGGCCTGTGGCACCCCCACAATGAATTGTGCCCTGCTCAGTCCTTCCACCCACAAGAGTGGGAGCACGGCGCCTACACCTGCCCCCAACATATCCTATTATGCCTTGCTCCCACTGTCATGGTTGGAAGGGCTCGGCCCCACTGGCATGAGGCAGGGCTGCTGGTGCAGGCTTCCTGGGGTCCTGCTCCCTCTGGGCAGCAGGTAGGGAAGCACGAGGTGAGGCTGCAGCTGGGCGGGAGCATGGTGCTTGGGGCTGACTGCAGCATGGCGCCGTCACCAGGGAAGTGGCAGCAGCGTGAAGCTTGGCTAGGCCTACTGGGGGCTGTGCTCCTCACTGTGATATGCAGTGCCGGCCAGAGCACCAGCAGGGCCACCTGCTTCTGTGCCATGCGGGGAGAGTAGCGGGAGTCCCTACACCTTTCCCTCACACCTCACAAACCACACAGCCAAGCACACACGAGCTGAAATAACCAGCTTCTGGGGAGGGAGGCCTCCACTGGAGGTTGCTACTGCTGCTGTTGCTTCTTCATAATGGTCTTTGCTACTACTCTGCTAAGCCCCACCACCCATCTTCATTACTACTATACCAGGTTTCACTGCCCGTTCCTATTTTTCAAAGGCCCCTTAAAATCAACTTCATAAGTGATAATTTTTCCCTCCTCCTCCACCTTCACAGTTCTACTCTTGGCTCTCCATTTGCTGTATGTGACATATTGTGTATTAACTATTATATGCAGTACTGTTTCTTTAAATGTTGCCATGCTGTGTGCCTCCTTAGGCACCCTGTTTGCTTGCACTTTTGATTTCTGTTCAGAACATTACAGTTGCCAGCTATGTACACTGTGGTGCTCTCTCTGCTCACCTAATATCCCCACCGCTGTGGAGCCACAAGACTTGACAACTTTGGCAATGACAAAGGGATGTTTATTTGTGTTGGTGCCTGGAGCCACAGCCTGAACTATCATGACGAGTAACAAAATACTTTTATATTAATATATATTGGGCTCTGCATTAGCATAGTCTACTGTGCAGTAAGCACGTGTGTCTACCATGCGCGCACTTTACTGCACAGTAAAAACCCTTAAACCCGCTTAAATTTGCTACTAACAAATGCAAGTAGCAAATTTAACTGGGATTAGTTAATGTGCAGTAACACACATGTAGACATGTGTAGACACAACCCAGGAGCACTCAGCCACTAGGTCAGCCCCAGAGCTGCAGTCTAGGAGCCTCTCTTGCCTTAGGGCTGGGCTCCCACCATGGCAGCCCCTGTCTGAGGGCTATAAAAGCCTTCAGACATTTTGAGCCTTCGGACACACTCACCAAGGAGCCTGAGGGCACTGCAGACCCTGTGTGTCACCCCTGGGCAGGCCACAGGCTACCTGAGCACTGCAGCTTGGCACTGCACTGCCATGCAGCTGCCAAAGCAGTGCCAGCAGGACCAGAAGGGCACTGAAGACTGTTGCTGACTCTGCTCAGGTCTGTCAGCCTCCCAGGGCTGCCCGCAGGCAGTTTCTGAGCAGCAGGGTCAGAGCCAGCTGCCTGCAGCACACCCCAGCAGGCTGCCCTTTGCTTGCAGGTTCTGTGGGGAATTGCTTCAGCCATGCGGCTGTCAGTCCCACATCAGGGCCGGCTGCTGGGTGCTGCCGACAGCTGCCCAGGGCCAGCAGCACAGGGACAGCCATGCGGGGGCTAGAAAGCCAGTGCAAGACCCAGCATGGTATCCTCCTCCTCAGCCAGGCCTGTGACCACATGCGTCTGCATGTCTGTGACCCCCACCCAGGGCCCTAACTGGAGCCAAGAGGATACTGGCAACCTTGTGGCATTGTGGGGCAGGTGCTTCAATGCCAACATGTATGAGGTCCTGTTAGGCTAGATGCAGAAGTGTGAACATGACCAGTCAGTGCAGCAGTGCCAGATAAAGGTCAAGGCCTTGCAGGAACAGTGGGTTGCCATGCCCAACCACAATCATCAGTCTGGCCATGCCCGTAAGTCCATGCCCGTTATGCAACAACTGACTGCCATTCTTGTGCCTTGGGACCCAGACCAAAGCCGTGCAGTATACAACAGCGTGGGAGGCCCATCTGAGCCCCCGCCCCACCTGGACACATCATCAGAGGAGGGACTCTCAGGTGTGTGATGTCCCATCCCACCCAGCTCCCTGGCTACAGCTTCCACCAGCAGCTTGAGGAGCCCTGGCCAGCTCCTGCCTCACCAGCCATGCAGCCTCAGGACCAGACACGTGGCAGGGCTGGCCATGATGCCAGGAGTGCCAGCTCCTCTCCGGGGAGGGGGAGGGGGGGCTGGAGCTCGCTGGGTGCTTGCATGCTGCACCCTGTGGGTGGAGGACTCTGGGCACAGTGGCATGCTATTGCCAACAGGAAGGAACGTGCCGAGCTGCCAGCCTTGCCAGCCCCCACCACAAGGTAAGCTCAGTACTGGGAGGAGGACTGCCCCCACCTCTGTCCCCAGCTTCAGCCCAAGGCCTGGCCCCTGGCCCACCTCCCTGCCTGATCCACTCATTCTTTCCGGGCCCTGAATTCCTGCTCACAGCAAGCAGAGAGGTGGGAGACAGTGCTAAACTTGTGCCCCCCACACTGTCATAGCTGTACCAGGAACATCCTGTACCAGGAACACAGGTGTGCATGGGGCACCATGAGGATCAGCAGCAACAGGATGTAGTGTGTCAGGCATCCCTCAGCCCATGCAAACAGCTTATTGCATCTGCCTGGGGCATGCACATCAGGGACACACTTGGGGCTCAGTGGCAGCCTCTCACAAGGAGGTACTGCACCAGGGTGACCACTGTTCTGGAGCTGCACAACTATTTTGAACCCCTTATATCAGCAGGGACAGCCTAGATGCCAGCTCCAGCATGTGAGGATGGAGGACCACCAGCAACTGCACCTAGAAGAAGACGCAGAGTAATCATGGTGGGCGACTCCCCCTTGAGGGGGACAGAGGGAGCAATCTGTCACCTCAACCCCCTAGCCTGAGAGGTCTACTGCACTCATTCAGCCCTCTGACCACTGTCCCATGCTACTCATCCGTGTAGGCATGAACGATACAGTGTGGAACAATCCTGGCTGGGTCATGAGTTACTATAGGGGCCGGGCTCAGAGGCCTGGGGCCACAGATAGTTTTTTTGCATGATCCTCCTGGTCACAGGTCATGAGCCCCAGAGAGAAAAGTGCATTGGTGAGATGAACAGAAGACTCTGGTTATAAGGGGTTCGGCATCATGAGGGGTTCAGCTTCTTTGACCACAGTCCACACTTTAGTGAGAGAGGTAGTGGATTGTTGGGAAGGGATGGCCTCCACTTCACCTAGAAAGGGAAGAAGCTCTTCTTGACCAGAATGGCTGACCTACTAAACAGGGCTTTAAACTAAGATTGCTGGGGGACCAGTGGTCAATTAACAGTTCTAGCCCAGGTCATGTCAACCACAGTACAAATAACTTAGGTAACCTAAGATAACCCACTCCTATGAAAGCCCTAGGAAAGGTCATGTCTCGTCACACAAGGAAGCCTAGGACTTCTCATGGCAGACTCAACTTCCTGTACACAAGTGCCAGGAGCTTGGGAAACAAGCAAGAGGAGCTAGCCCTTCTCTTGTGTGATAAAGGTTATGATCTCATAGGGATAATGGAGATCTGGTAGGACTTCAGCTATGACTGGTCTCTTGGTATAGAAGGCTATACTTTGTACAGGAGGGACAGTGTTAGGAGGAGGGGTGGGAGTGTAGCTCTCTATGTGAAGGAGCAATACAGTTCCCTTCAAACTGAGTTCACTAACCATGAAGGGTGTCTTGAGATCCTCTAGGTTAAACTACAGGGAGAGCATGGGGAAGAAGATATACTTGAAGGAGTCTATTATAGACCTCCCCACCAAGAAGAACTGGACCATGAATTCACTAGGGAACTGGTGGAGGCTGCACATTCCTGATGCATGATCATCATGGGGAACTTCAACCTCCCTGACATCTTGTGGGAAGAACATGTGGCCAAATCTGACTGGTTGCATAGCTTTCTTGCTTGCATTGATGACCTCTACCTAATGCAAGAGGTCTACGGGCTGAGTAGGGAAGTGGCACTGCTGGATCTGGTTCTGGCCAAAGGGAATGATTTGGTGAGTAATCTGAAGATCAAGGGGAAGCTTGGTGACAGCAACCATGAACCATGATCACTTTCTCTGTCCAACAAAGGGTGGGCAAATCCCTCAGCAAAACAGAAATCCTCAACTTTGCGAAGGCTGACTTTCACAAATTCGGGAGATTGGTCAGTCAGGCACTAAGAGGTCATGTCCCCTTAGAAAGGGAAGTCCACAAGGAATGGTTATTCCTTAAGAACGCAATACTTGAAGTGCAAGGGAAGTCCATCCCATCCCACAAGAAATGCAGTCAGCAGGCAGGGATGCCCCCTTGGCTAAACAGGGAACTAGTGGACCTCCTGAAACTTAAAAGAGAAGTCTACACCAGATGCATAATAGGAAGCATCACCAAGGAGGACTACTCAGCACTAACTTGCACATATAGAGAGTGGTCCAGAAAAGCCAAGGCAGAAACTGAACTCAGGCTAGCCATGGGAATCAAGGACAACAAAAAGTCCTTCTTCAGATATGTAGGAAGTCAGAGAAAAAACAAAGGCAACATTGAACCCCTGTAATATCAAATGGAGCAGCTGATGTCTGAGGCCCAAGAAAAGGCCAATCTCCTAAATTATTACTTTGCATCGGTTTTCCACCCACCCAAGGGGGTCACACTGTCAGACAGAACTCAAAACACCCAGGGGACGGGTGTTTGTACAATTGATGTAGATCAGGTGTGGGAACACCTTGAGAGGCTAGACATCCATAAGTCTGTGGGCCCGGTCGGAATGCACCCAACAGTTTTGAAGGAGTTGGTGTACTTCATAGCTCACCCTGTGGCATAGCTATTTGAAAATTTGTGGTGCTCGGGTGAAGTTCCAGAAGACTGGAAAAGAGCCAACATGGTCCCAATCTTCAAGAAAGGAAGGAAGGAAAATCCAGGGAATTACAGGCTAATCAGTCTGACGTCCATCCCTCGAAAGATCTTGGAGAAAATCATCAAAGAATCCATCAGTGATAGACTAAAAGAAGGCAAACTTTTGAATGCTAGCCAACATGGCTTTGTTGTTGGAAGGTCTTGCCTGACCAATCTCATCACCTTCTATGACTAGGTGGTGCATTGCCTGGACATGGGAAACCAGATTGATGTCTTATATCTGGATTTCAAGAAAGCCTTTGACTTAGTCTCCCTTTGACTTAGTCTCCCATCGTTAAACTGGGGTGCTGCGACCTCAACCATCTCGTGGGCTGTTGGCTGGGGAACTGGCTTCAGGGTGAGACCCAAAGAGTACTAGTTGATGGGAAGAAATCAATGTGGCACAAGGTGACAAGTGGTGTTCCTCATGGCTCAGTACTTGGGCCAATACTCTTTAACATCTTCATTAATGATCTGGTTTTGGGCCTAAGATGCGGACTGGCAAAGTTCACAGACAACACTAAACTATGGGGGAAGGCGGTCACACTGGAGGACAGGCTGGGAATACAGGCTGGCCTCGACACATTCACAAGGTGGGCAGACCAAAACCTGATAACCTTCAATGTAGAGAAGTGCAGGGTCCTCCACCTTGGGAGGAAGAACAAGTAGCATACTTATAGGCTGGGCAGTGCTACGCTTGGTAGCACTGCAACTGGGAGAGACTTGGGGGTCTTGACTGATCACAAGATGAACATAAGCCACCAATGCAATGCTGTGCAAAACAAACCAAACACTGGCAGGCATCCAACAATACATCTCAAGCAAAACCAGGGACGTCATCCTCCTGCTTTACTTGGCCTTAGTGAGGCCACAGTTGGAGTACTGCATCCAGTTTCAAGCCCACCACTTCAGAAGGGACCTGGATAAGCTTGAGAGAGTCCAAAGGATAGTCACCTGTATGATCAAAAGCCAAGAGGGCAAGCCTTACGAGGAGAGGCTGAGGGACTTGGGACTCTTCAGCCTGGAGAAGAGAAGGCTCAGGGTGGGGCTTGGTGGCAGCTTACAAGTATATATGGGTGGAGCATCAGGACTTGAGAGAACAGTTGTTCACCAGGGCTCCCCGAGGGATAACAAGGTCTAATGGCCACAAACGCCTGGAACAATGATTTAGACTGGACATAAGAAAACACTTCTTTCCAGTCTGTGTGTCCAGGGTCTGGAACAGACTCCTCCCAAAGATGGTGCAAGCACCTATTCTGGACTCATTCAAAAGGCATCAATCTGGATGTTTATCTTGCTGGGATCATTTGACCCCAGATGACTTCCTGCCTATGGCATGGGGGCTGGACTCGATGATCTCACAAGGTCCCTTCTGACCCCTAATGTCTATGAAATACTTTATGAAACTCTATGGGGAAGAGGCCACACTTGGCAGCAGGGATGCCAGCTCAGGGTCACTGCTGCCCACCATTGGGACCTTACAGATATGCTGACTCCACCAGAGATGCAAATGATCTGCACCCTCCCGCTCCAGCACCTGGTGGCAGTAGCAGAGGAGCATGTGGAAGACACTTAGGCCTGGCAGGTGGAGGACATCACCTGAGAGTGTGTGTGGGACCAGTGCAAGGAAGTGCAGGACCAGGAGGACTGGGAATTCTGAGCCAAACTCCTGGCCCTCCATGACCATCATGACCATTGTGGCCTTGGCAGTCGTGTTCATTCCACTTGCTGCCCAGCCCCCAGCCCTAGCCCCACCTGCCCCCTGGTATCCACCTACTGCCCTGCACCAGGCCCCCACCTAGGCCTAGGAGCTCCAGGACCACACGTCAGCCCTACTCGACCTGAATTCCACCAGCCAGAGGGGGAGCCGGCAGTGCTGGAAAAGCACCAGCTGCCATTGCCCCTGGGCACCCCCTGGCCTGCCATACTCACCACAGCATCAGGACTCACAGGCGAACAGCCAGAAGCCAGGGTCCTGTCCACCTGCCCCTGGGCTCTGCCCCCTAGGTACTCCCACATCATGGCCCCCCACCCTGGGACACCACAAAAATCACTCTGTAAATAGTTTTCACAGGGAAGAGGGTTTTTTATTGTTGGTGGGTGGGGTGGGTGGTGCAGGTGCTAGACCAGGGAGTACAATAGAAAATGGTTGGTCAGTACCTCCTGCACCCAGTGCCCTGCACAGCTCTCCTGGGGCCTTGGTAGGTGGTGCTCTCACAGCTAGGCATCCTGCAGGCACTGCACCTACTCCACCCAGGCCTTGTGGAACAGCTCCTCCTGGGCCTCATAGCTGGCATGCAACATGCAGGCTGTGACGATGACCTGGGGGAAGTTGTCCTTGATGAACTCGAGGCAGGCAGTGAGGGTGTATCAGCAGCCTTTGAGGGAGATGAAGGTGCACTCCACCAGGGTACAGGTCCAGCAGCGGTTAAAGTAGGTCTAGCAGGAGTCCAGATGGCCAGTGTAGGGCCGCTCAGCCAAGGCAGGAGTGGGTAGGCAGGGTCCCTGATGAGCAGGGGTGGAACCACAGTGGTGCCCAGCTGCAGATATGGGACCCCTGGCACAAAGTGCCCACTCTCCATGGGTCCCACCAGGTCGCATGGGTGTCTTGGGCACTGTCTGCCCAGCTGGTGCTCACATGAGTGAAGGCCCTGCAGTGGTCCAGAATGGCCTGCAGGACCACAGAATGAAATCTTTTGCTGCTGTAATAGGGGATAGGTGACAGGGATGTGGGTTTTGTCCAGGCCTTTGATACACTGGGGGAATCCCAGTGCATGGAACCCTGCCACCACTACCAGGGGGTCACTGACACAGAGCACAGTGTCCCCAGCACATCCTTGAGAGCCCTGCACACCTCCAGGATGGCTTCCCTGCAGAGGCCTTGCCCACACCGAACAGGTGTTTTGACATACCAGAGGTTGGCAGACATGGCCAGCTTCAGCATGGCAAGGGACACCCAGGTGTCTGCAGGGAGGGCCAGGAGCATGCCAGTGTCCTACCACTCCAGGTGTAGCCAGATCTGCTGGAGCAGGTCCTGGAAAGTGGCCCTGGTCAGGTGAAGCTGTCCAGCAACTGCTCATCATCCCAGGTGTGCTGGACAACGTGCAGCATCCCTGTGCATATCTACATGTGCAATTAATGTGCCTGAATTTTTTGCACAGAAAATTCAGGCACATTAAACTGGGCCCTCGCATACATCTAAACATGTGACTGTTGGGAGCAAATTTGTTCCCAATGGGAGCAGTTCACTTTGGGGCTACTCCTGCCTTGCTCTGCTCCCCTGGTGCAGACCGAGGGAACTCCAGGGTCCCCCTGGGTCCCAGACCTGAGTTGGCAGGGGACATAGGCACTGGTCCTGATGTCTGCAGGGTAGGGGAGAGCTGTCCTGACTGCCAGGCAGCTGCCTCCCACCTACATAAAGATCCTGATCTATCCTGATCTTCACGTGGCTCAGAGGTACCATCCCATGTGGCTCAGAGGTACCATCCCACTGAGCCAAGATAAGTTTCCCCACCCCCTGTGGCTCCCTGCTGCCTAGGCTGGCCAGGAGCAATTTGGTCCCAATCAGTGTCTACACATGTGCTTCAGTGTATTAGTTTAGTGCACTAAATCTAGTACCTGTATCTATAGGTACAAGAAAATGGCACATTAAACTAATCTACTGCATAGTAATTGCTGTGCACATGTAGATGCTGAATCTTTACTGCTCATTAGAGTGCAGTAAAGCATCTAATGTAGAAGCTATCATTTTTCTGTCCTCAACTTTATTCACAATACTGGCCAATGTGGCACAATCTCCAAGTTAATTAAAATACCAGATGTCCCTTTCTTCCAGGTCATAAAACTATATTAAAATGTAAATGCCAGAAGATTGAGTCCATATCCCTGCATTACCCTGGTCATTTCTCTCAGTTCATTGCCTTTCTTTATCGTACTTCACCTAGTTTTTAGTCCAAGTGGAACCCATGTCTGGACCCTTATAAATTCATTTTTCATCCAACTTCCCTAAGACATACTCTGCAATGTCTGCCAGGTTGATCTATCCTTAAATAACCTCAAGCATGGTTCTGCACCTTCTAGTAACATCAGTTTTCTTTTCTCAAAAGTTATTACTTTACATTAGCTCCCAAACTGAGTCCGTGTAGAAGTAAGTCTGTTCTAGGATTTCAGTTCCATTTTCCTCCAACCACTGAGAGCTTTATCAGGTCAGGAAGTCTGCACTGTTCAAGAAAGATACACAAAACAAATTGCAGCGAATGATACTCCTCATAGGATAATCTGCAAAAATGCCAGCATGGACCCTCTGCACTAATTTAGATCAAGCCCTGTTCCCTTGTTCTCAACAATGGATGAATAGAGCACTTTCAAAATGCAGATAAATTCTTTTGAATCTTCTGCCCCTACTTTTGTGTGCAGAACTCCTCTTAAAACTCTGGCCAAGGTGCCACCCATGTCTCTACTTCCCACTCTTTCTATCCCTCATTTTTATTAACCATTCTATTTTACAGTAGTGAATAGAGGTCTCACCAAAACTGGCTGAGTTGCACAAGACACACCATACACACAATGTAAGAAATAGCCCCTGCCAATGAGTTCGCAGTCTAAATAGACAAGACAGACACAGGTAGGAAAGGGGAAAGATAACATGTTGTTCCCCGTAAATGCTATAAGCTGCTTGAAAGAATTATTCCACCAGGATTAAATGTCCACCTGATCATAATCCCCATTAGCTGCTTGCACCTGTCGCTTTTTAGCCTTGCATACTCCTAGAGTTCCTTGTTATAAGGTCCAAGAATAGATTAAAACACTATCATATCCACATTTATTCCCCTCTGCTTGTAAAAACCCACTATTTTGTGAGCTAAAAGTGTCTACCAGTCTTTCTGAGTTAAGAAATGGTCTCCTTTTTATGTTTTTTACCTACTTTAAATCCCCTTCCATTTTGAATGTAAGGGGTTGTTATCCTACCTGCTTAAACAAAAATAAAACCAATCTGCACAGTTTCTTCTTTCCAGGCATTTCTGTGGCTCAGGATCCAAAACCCAACCACCAAACAAGAGTTATAATTACAGGTTTCCCTTACTTTATGCTGTACAGGTATTTCTGGAAAACAGCGTATAATTTGAATTTTACAACGTAACAAATAGCAATATGTTCCAAGACCTCGACTGTACTGACTCCCAGACCCATTTCTACCACTTACAAGACAATTTTGGTACTCACCAACAGCAGACAATACACACCAGCACAGGGCACTATCGTAATGGGCTTGGCAACTAAAGAAACAAGTGTCACAGACAATAAGCGAGGAGCACAGATCCACGCAGGAGACTATATTTTGGTGTGCACCACTCCCACAATGCACCGCACAAAGCAGCTGACTGTGGACTTCTACCACACCAGTCACAGAAGAGTATAAAAAAAGAGTCATTGCATAAGAGAGAATTCACACATACAGAACCTACATAAAGTGAGGGAAACCTGTATATATGAGAAGAATCAATTCAAGCAAGGAATCAATACAGGGATCTACAGACAAAAGAAGCATGTTAGCTTTGAAGCTAATGGAGCCTCCAAAAGAATTGATGGAGAACAATGCTACAGGGTCAAAGTGACACTTCTCCTATTACTGGATATGAAAACTTCTGAGGGAAAACTTGGAAAATGGAAAGTGCCTGAATGAATTCTGAACGTACAACTAAGACTCAAAGGGGAGAGATACAGGGGTTTCCTACTGGAGAGACTGAGGGAGCATGGAAAGAGAGAATCTATGCAAACTAAAATCAATGGCTGGCGGGAACTGGGGCAAGGAGCTAGCAGGGGCACAATGGAAAGATAGGAGGATGGTTTGACAGCAGACAGGGAGGAAATAGCATGTGAGAGAGTATGAGTGAAGCTTGAAACCAGGGAAGGCAAGCACAGTGCCCAGGAGGTGTAAGCGCACTCTGCACTTCCTGATCATGAGGGTGGTGGACAAGAGAGAATGGTTTGTTCAAATGAGAGATGGGACAGGGTCTTACCTTAGTGACCCTGGCCCAACGAGGGACAGGACAAAGGAAACAAACATAGGAGACATGGACAATGGAGTCTGGAATTAACTAAGGGATGGATGGAGCGAGCACGGAGGCTCCAAGGAAAAGGAGTGGGTGAAGCGAAGGGGAAGCATTCCTCCAAGTCTTTAAGGCTCAGCATTGTGTGTCTCTCTCTCCCTAACTGACTTCCTGCCCCTGGGGCAGGGGGCTGGACTTGATGCTCTTCCAAGGTCCCTTTCAGCTCTAATGTCTATGAAATCTATGAAATCTTACTTTGAGTCTCTAAGCAGGAGCCAAACCATCAAACAGTGGGCATGTCTACATATGCATTAATGCACTGTTCTTACTGCACATTAAATTTAGTACCTGCAGCTGTCTGTACACAAGTG
>JAGPOW010001998.1:8345353-8360406 GCA_030014935.1 Caiman crocodilus | reverse complement strand
AAAAAAAACCCATCTCCATTCAACATATCTCAACCAAAGGTCACATTTGCCTTTTTCATTGGTGGCTTAGAGTTAGCCCATGATTTACCCCAATCAAGATTTACCCCAATTTATCAGTTTACTTGGTGAATTAGATACAAACCTTTTGCCAACTGTACTACCTTCCTGACTGACTCTTATCAATATTAGTACCTACCTGCTTGTAGCCTATATTCCTACCTTCTACTGCTCCATTAAATACCCTCAGTCATAATCCCGAGGTACTTGCAGGTAGAAATATGTCTATGTGGGTGGCTCAACTGTGCTGTTGCCATGCTTGTATTGCTTTTCAGTGTAACCTCAACTTGGCATATAATGCTTGTTTTGGGATAATTACAACAAACCCTGCAATGTTTTTTATCATCCAGTCACCGATACATGATCTCAGCCTTAACTTCATCCTTTGACGATAAATAATCTGGTGCTGACAGGAAAATTTGCCAGCCTCTTTTGTCAGCCAAGGAGTCAATATGACTAGGTTCTATTTCCATCTCCGCTATTGCTTTCCCATATGACCACAGCCAAGTCACACAGAATCTTTGTGCAGCAGTTTTTTGACCCCAAAGTCATAGAGGAACCTATTGGATCATTTAGTGCATCTCCTAATGACCAGGTCTCAAGGGCTTTTGTGATGATTGATGACTGTCTATGACATACTTTCAACTCGTTACATAAAGGATGCCAGGAGAGTCCATATATCATCATCATTATTATTAGAGCTGAAAGCATAATTCACAACAAATCGTTTACTCAATGAATTTTGTTTTTTCTTCAGGAAACTCCCTCCATACAAACAGACTATGTAATTCATAGATTAATTGTGAGGTGAAATTATTCCTAAACTTCTCTGGGTATCATGCTTACACTGCAGTTCATTTGAATGGTAAGCATTACAAGAGAAGATCTAATGCACACAAAGTAAAATTCACTCAGAGAACCTGTGTTGGCTTTAACAGGTGTTGAAGCCAAACGGGAACCATATCCCGGGAAGAATTTCATGTTTAGTGAAAAACACTATAGCTGAAAATCTATTTTTCATGGCTTGCCATGGGCTGGACACTCAAATGGTCACAAAAAAATGTGGTGCAAATGGTTATGACCACAGGGGCTTTAGGATCAACTATATATATTGCTGAGGAATTACATTAATCAGAACAGGGCAAAGAATGGATGAAAGAGGGGCCACCAAAAGTGATCATTATAATTAGGGTTGAAATGCAGTTTCCTTTCTAAGCCCTTTTTACATTACTTATAACTCAAGCCAACTCTTTTGGGTTGAAATTTTCCATGCTTGGTTTCACTCCAAAGGTAAATTTTTCAGGAAATTGGAGCAGAACTGGTTCAGTCATTTCTGAGTCACACACATGGAAAAATATACAACTTTGCTCTGTGTTCCACTCAGAAATTTTGGATATACGCTACTCAAAAATAGCTAGAGGAAGAAACATCAAATTGAGCTTGCTAATTGTTCTTGGTGAGATGTAACATATCACTCCAGGTTTGGAGAATATCAGGTTGACATTTTTCTCTCTGTTTACGTTGATGCTCGTCTCCATATTATATGGGTGCCATGTGCAACAGCAAGAGTAGCATGTCTGGATTTGGAAGTATTGCACTCTCTTCCTTTTATACTGCTTTCATAAATAGGATAATCCTGTGGGATTACATTTTAAAACAGTGAATGTTTGAAGTTAGCAATAGAAGAATTTCAAGAATGCCCTATTCTTCCTAAACCTCTTAACTGGACCCCAATGAAGGGGGCCTCACTTATGATGATGCCGCTTAGTGCAAGAAATCAAATGATGTATACATAGATAGTATTTTCATCTGGTTCCAGTGCAAATTTCCAGGAATCCTAAAACCCTCCTGCCTGAAGCTGTCAAAAGATTGGAGTTAAAGTAAACTCAGAATCTGTGCACTGGAGAGTTATTGGAAATTTCATTCCATAGACTGGGAAATTGAGGCACGCAGGGGTCTTGTGCTTTACCCACAGATGTACAGTGAACATGATCTGGCAGAGGAAGGGACAGAAATCAGTTGTTTTGGCTACAAAACCTATACTTTAACTAAAAACCCTTCCTTCTTCCCCTAATGGATTATGTCAATGTCACAGTAATGCTGCTTCTGGAAATACCCGCCTTCCATTCCATGGCTTGTTGCAGCTGTCACTATATAGTTTAGTGTGGGATGAGCATTTACTGTGAGACACCAAGTGGGATCTGTTGTAATAGTTAACACTTTCTCTTCCGAGCTCCTGGCAAGGGATTGTACTCAAGACTTTTGGAAGTGACAGTCACAAAGAATCACTGATGTGATGATTCTGCAAATCTGTTGCGTTGTTTCTGCAAAAGATTTGAAGAGAAATGAGAATGAACCAGGACACAAGATTATACCCCCAACCTAGGAGGAGTTGAGAGCTCAGAGGTACCTCAGAACTTGCCACCTCCAACCAAAGAAGAGCAGTGCCTCTGCAGCTGCCGCAGGGGACAGATGTTGGGACAGGACTCTGCAAGGGCCTCTCTTACCGGGTGGCCTGGAACACCGGGTGGCCAGAATCCAAAAGAAGTAGCCCCTTAGAGCAGGCAGAATCCAGGTTCTGTACTCTCTGTTCTGTCCATTTACAGCAGGACCTTGATCGCTACCTCAAGGGCCCTGTGGTGGGGAGGTGCAGCAAGTCCTGGGATCTTTGACTTCTACCTGACCGCCCTCATCCTGTCATCACTCCCTCCAGTCTGCTTACTTCATGTCTGAGGCAGCTGCGGAGCAAGGAGGTGTTTGGTGTGTATGAGGAGCAAAGCTGCAGCCAGGGAAGGAGGGCTGGCTCCTGTGATAAGATGGGCATTTCACACCCTTCCGTGCCAAGGAAGGGGTGGGAGCAGGAGCAAGAGGCGCAGAAAGTGCCAGCAGGGCATGGAGAGGAAGCAGGCCGTGTGAGTCACCAGAGGAACTATGGCAGCCTAGGGACAGGCAACACAAAGGAAATGCTGCTTCCCTTGGATAAGGTCACAACGATAAACTGGCACGACATAGGATGCCAGAAACACCCTCTGCACCCCTGCAGCAGTAGGTCAGACTAGGAGAGGAAGAGCTGCCTGGGCCCTGGTGGAGAGTCCCTCAAACAAAGGGAAGAGATACTGCAAGAATGGGACATGCTGAGCTGCTTTCTGCTGTTTCTCTTTCATGTACCCACTTTGATTTTGCTTAGATCTTCAGCCCAGAATCTTTGCATCTTCAACGCTTTTCCCCAGCACGGCAGCCTGTGGGGCTGACAGGGTTCCAGCTCACCACTTTTTAAAGCCACAGGTGAAGTGGGTCCCAAAATGTCCAACTACTCATGAGTCCCCAGCCTAAATGACTAGGTGCTCATTTATATCTGGGTTGACTAGAGAGAGCCTTTGGCATGAGTCTCAGAGCTCAAATTCACACCTCTGGAAATGTAGCAAGACAATGGGACTTATTGCTCTGCCACCACAACTTCCTACAGGATGGCAGAAAGGCAGATACCTCTCTGATGTTATCAGCCACCCTATGATTGTGATGAAAACTCCTATAAAGGAAACCTGACCCTGGATTAACCCCATGTTGGCCTTGCCCAATGCATCTCATGTGTTTGGAGCCAAACTGCATGAAACACCCCAACCAAGTGGAAGAGTAACCAAGGATGAGAGGTGCACTGGTTCCTGAGCATGTTCATTATGCTTCCAAACAGCTAACTCATTTGTGCTGCACCTCCTGGACTGCTGCACCTGATCTGTACACAGGTCTGTGAAAACCCACCTAGAATAGGGCATGCAGCCCCCTGCTCCTCCTGCACTCCTTGGAGTCAATTTGGTGAACAGCAACAAGAAGAATGTTGGGGCTGGAGGATTTGGATTAGGGAATGAGATTAAAAGCATCAAATATTTACAGTTTGGCTAAATTGCAGCCAAGAGGAACATGATAACATGATAACTATTTAGAGTTCAAGCTTTGGAAGGGTGCAAATATCAAGGATGAAAGTTATTTTTTAGGGAGGTGTAAAAGGCTGCAATTAGGAACCACAGAAAAAGCTAAAGCAAAGGAAAGTTTCTGCCTTTCAGAAAACATTTCCTATTGAATTATGGAGCTTTGTCCCCAGGGAAGCAGTGGAAATCCTACAAAGTGAGTCACTGCAAACTGGCCCAGACAAAGCCCTGGAGAGCAGGCTGTAGAGAACAAAATGATGCCAAAATGAGAGATGGACACAATGATCTAATAGGGATTTTCTGTCTCTGGTCCTGGGGTAATGTGGCCTATGGCATAGGGATGGGAGAGGGTGTTTGACAAGGGACCAACATCCCAGAGATGGGCTTATGAGAGGCACAGGCCCATTCTCTTATTAGAGCAAGTGCCCTCAGGAGTCGTTGGAGCAAAACAAGTGCTTAGTGGCAATAATGTCTGGGTGATTCTGTGCAGGCTCAGCCTCTGGTGAAGTGCCCATTGGCCTCAGCCCCCCTTGCAATTCTTCATTTTATCCTGGGTCAGTTATGGAAAAAGAAAAGGAAGATCATTGCTTTTGTCATTGGCAAAGTGAGGTAGACATGATAAGGGTAAAACAACACAGTAGAGCAATTGTGGGGGGGATCAGAGTGAGGTAGACAGAACAAACAGTTGCAGGGGGTCAGAGTAAGGCAGGTGGAGCTGGGGGGAGCATCTAGATGGTCCAGGTTCAGACAACCCTCAGGGAGGACTCAATATACAAGGCCAACCTTCAGGGCTCCTTCCTGAGTGCTGGGATACTGGCTGGGGCTGATGTTAGCTATTCCAGCTCATTCAGGAATTTGATCCCTGCCTGATGGGTTAGAGCCACCAAACAGGGCTGCTGCAGGAGGCAGGCAACGCTCTTCCAATGCTTTGCCATCTCTTTGGTAGTCCAATCCCACTTTCATGGTGGGAAAGGAAAGGAAGAACAAAAAGAGCCCCCACCCCAGTGTAGCTGCCTGCCACTGTTTTCCAGACCTGTCCTGTGAGCAATGGGCATGTTCCTTCTGCTCCTCCTCCTGCACTCCCTGCAATAGGGGAGGAAGGGTCCTTGCCACAGTGCTCTGTCTGCTAGGCTGATGGGAGGAGGGTGAAGAATGCTAGAAGCAGAGCTGAGGCTGGCAGTGAAGAACAGATATTGCTAGGCCTGGGAGATGGGTATGATTGGCACAGGTACAGAACTGGTACACGGGTTGGGGGAGATGGGAATATAGTACTAACTTTTGGGCAGGGCACGTGTGTAAGTGAGGCAACCTGCAGGACCAGATGCCACAGTCACCTTTCTCTGTCAATGTGGGGTAGGGTGACCACCCATCTCAAATTGGGCAGAACAGTCCCAAAATTTAAAGGATAATTCCAGTCCTGAGCTGAAAGACTCCAGAGGAGCATTTGTCCCATATTCCCACTATCATGCAGGGATCTGGGTTTTTCATCTGCTGCAGGGAAAGGCAGGTTTCCCCTTGCAAGGGGAGCAAAACATAAGGGGTGCCACGTGCATATGAGTGCACTCTCACATGCACATAGCCAGCAAGATGGCCCCAGACAGCAGCGGAGAGCAGGTCCCCCAGCTACCTCCAGGTAAATGGCAGTGGGGGGAGGAGGGACAGAGTGAGGTCCTCACAGTGAGGGAGGGAGTGCGGCAGGGCTGGTAGCTGGGGCTCTGGATGCTGTCCAGCCAGGGTGGTGCATGGGACCCGAGGCAGGAATGCACAGTTGCAAGGCCCTGCCAGGGAGAGAGACAGAGCCACAGGAGAGGAATATTTAGGAGGAGGAAGGGGGGCAGCTCCCAGGGGTGGGTGGCATCAGAGGTCATGTGGCTCCCCCCAACCCTGGCTCTGATTTGTGCTTGGGGCAGGGAAAGAAGTGGGCTTGGAGCTCCCTGCCCTGTTGCTCTCCCCTGGGAACCCTGCACTGGCTACATCACCATGGTGAGGTGCCCCCTGCATGCCTGGTAGCAGAAGCACGGGGTTGTGCTCCCCAATGCTGCTGGATAGGCATGTGTCCCACCTTTCAATCTGGAAAAGGTGGTCACCCTAATGGGTGAACAGTGCTGATTGTTTCTTGCACGCTGGAGGCAGAGAGAGCTTGGAAATCAGAAGATGGCCAAAGCACACTATCTTGTTTGTCCTCGTGAAATTTGGAGCTAGTCTCGTGATTTTTTCATTTCATGAGAGCACTTGGATCACAATTTTTTATCTCTTAAGACTAGCAATATTAGGTCATGTAGAAATCAATGAATGGATGGACAGATGGACAAGGCACTGGTGGGATTTCACTTGGAAGGGTGTGCACAATAATAATACTCCTGTTCAGGAAAGAAGCATTAAAGCTAGAGCAAACACAGAGAAGGGCTACTAGAACAATCATGGGAATGGCAAGTCTGTCTTAGACAAGGAGGATGAGGCTTGTCTATTATTGCAGTAGCAGCAGATCCCAGCCAGGATAAACCCAAGAACATCCTGTGGACCCGCACTCAAAGGCACACTCCATACCTTGCACACCTTCGAGCTCACCGGTGAGGTTGCTCTCAGACATCCCTCAGCCTCTGTCCTTGAGCCTGCTGGAGACCAAAGACACAAGAGCAGGCCAAGAGGCATGCCCCATGTTGTCTCACCAGTGATGTTCCAAGTTTGGAGCAAGTCTGTGGGTGTCACCACAGTGCAGACATGCCCCAAAAGAAGTCGGTTTCTTTATCCTATCAAAACAAATGGCATGGGTTTGTTCTCCATATTTAGCAGGATGCAAACAGCATGGAGGGAGAAGAACAGTGGTCACCAAAACAGATCACATAAATCAACCATGAATACACTTAAGCTGAAATTAAGTTTCTAACACCAAGACAGGGTGGTTCTGGAATAACTCCTTCTGTGGGAGTCAGGAAGGCAGACAAACAGCCTGGGGTAACATGAAAAGGACAACCTGATGTGGCCTCCTGTGACTGCAAGAGCTGGACTACATCATTCAGGAAGCCCTTTCCAGTTCCATGGTCCTAGAAAGAGTCAGGGCCAGGCAGTGGGGGCAGGGTGCACCTGAGAACAAGCACAAGCCACTGGGGCAGGCAGGCAGACTGGGTCTGTGCAGCTTATTTTTTCCACCAGAGGATTTTTTTCCTTTTGTTTGTATTTTTCCTGGGGCCAAGCGCTAAGCGAACCATTCTCTCCTCTTGGCAGGAGTTGCCTGTCTCGTGGTGTTGACCTTGGCTGAGCTTGCCTGAGGCTGGAGCAGGCTTATACCATAAATTCCTGTCTTCTAGGAATCCAGCATGGGAAAGAAAAGAAACACTAAAGAGAATATTTGATTAAAATATTTTATATCTTACCACATAACAGAGCTGTTTGGCATGGAGTGGGCAGGCCAATTCCCAGGAGAGGTGCGGGGGCAGAACATGGGGTGCAGAGGGAGATAGGGATGCTAGGAGGGGGGCACTTACTCTGGGGAGAGTATTGTGGCAGAGTGCCACTGTCAGGTAAGCATACCCTTCCCCAGCAGGCATATTGGCTGGCTGTGTGAAGAGGTGTAGGATACCACATTATTCTTGGACACACACAAACCACCAGTTTGTGTGTGCATGTGCACGTGTGCACACAGCACACACACACAAAATCAGCCTTGTTACCCCTTGGGAAGTGCCAAGGAGTTTTTCTGAGTTTCCCAATGCATGGGGATGGGTAGCCAGGCACCCCACATGCCTCTTTCTGGGGGTTAGCTCCTGAGATAGGGCAGGCATGAAGCGATCCCTGTCCAAGATGTGTGCTGACCAGGCATAGGCTGTACTGGGGGAGTAGAGGCCCCAAGTATGTACCTGGCATGCCACACGTGAGCTGCACATGATCCAGTCCTTGCAGCCACCCACATTTCAGACAGCTTTCTCTCCAAACAGCACTCACACGCTGCAGACTCAGGGTTTCAAATAATCATGTTTACACATTCCCTACCTTTGTCAGCGCCAGCTGGGATTCCACACCATGAGCTTCTCAGCAGCAGTGCCCCATCCATACCAGACAGGAGCCAGTGTTGTGCACTTCCCTGAAACAGTGCCCAGTAAGTTCCAGTCAAAGCCCAGTGCTGTGAGCTTCCTCACAACAGTGCCCTGTCAATGCTAGCTGGCAACAATTTTACAAGCTTCTTCACAGGCATGCCCTGTCTATACAAGTCAGACCCAGTGCTGTGCAATGTGATTTGGGGCAGGAGGCTGTCTCAAGACACCTCACATAAAGCAAAATGAACACATTTTGAAAGAAAACACAGAGTCAAAACAACAAGAAACAAGTGAAAGAACCCTTGTTACCCTAATAACCAAAAGGCGTTACAGCCCCAACGAAGCTGCTAATTGAATCCAGTCAGGCTGATTCTGACAAACCAAATCCAGCACTGACGCAAAATGAAGACTGTGCAGACACAACCTCTCCCAGCTCCAAAATGACAGTGAAAAGGTCCAAGTGAGCCTGCAGCAGTGGGTCTCAGTTTGGATGAGCATGGAATTAGTTGAATATGGATGCTGGTTGGTGAAGACAAGCATGAGGCTTGCTCTGTAGGGGAAGGAACAAGACCTGAAGAGGGGAGGAGAGAGGAGAAGGAGGGGGAGTGTAGGTCACCATAAGGACAGGCACTGGTGACAGGTTGGCAGGAGATGGAGAGCATGTACCCCCCTGTGACAGGGAGCCATCTCATGGCTGGTCCCATTACTGGCCTGCCCACCTGTCTAGGGCAGTCCGCCCACCTGTCTCTCCTGCCATGCCTTTGTTGTAACATAGTAAGTAGTTGTTCGTAAGGTGGGGGAGGCTGCCCATTTACTGCCCGATGCCAAGGACACAATATGTGGCTCCAAACTTCCCCTCATACTGTGTCCCATGCCTCACAGATGGCATCACTATGTAGCTCTGACCACACAATAGGCCTCATTCTAATGACCTCCTGGCATTTGGACCCCACCTGGATCCCTCCTCCTCAGGCGGTTTACTCCACCCTCCTTTTTGGCTGCAAAGCTCTCCAAGTCTTTTCCCTCTTGGCACTGGCCCACTTTAGGACCTTTGGCCACACAGGCCCTGGCCTGGCCTCTAGGCCAGTTGGAACTCTGGGCCTCTAGTTTCTGGCCATCCCTTGTCGTGGATGCTCTGGCCCTTTGACTAATCTGGTCCTGGCCTCAGCACGGACCAGTCGAGGTTATTTTGGCTAGGTTATTGAGCCACTCACCGTCTCTCCCTCATACGGGTCCGCCTTCTCAGGCCCTTCCAAACACTGTGCCACATAGCTATTCTGGACCCCTCCTGGGCCCACTCTTCTACCCCCTCTGGGGTCATTGGATCAATCTACTTAGACCAGTCTATGCACAGTCCTTTAGGCCCCACATGGACCCTACTCTATGCAGCCCATGCGCAGCCCCTCTGGCCCCCCATACAGACCTTACTGTATGCAACCTACTGTTTTTTCACATGCCCCCTCACTGGGACCCCAACACCGCCCCCTCACTGGGGCTACTAGGCCTTATGCCCCTTAGGCCTGGCAGCAGTGATGGGGGTAGGGGAGGAGGCATCACAGAGTTGTGCCCTCCAAGTGTGGCAACAGCGTGGAGTTGTGCCACCCCCACTGTCAGCACTTACATAACACTTATGAGGACAGGTACATAGTGCAGGGCCATGGCTAAAAAATGCATTATATCTGTAAGGAGTCCCAGCTTGGAGACCTCAAGAGTAGGGTCTGTAGGAGAAGGTGCAGTCTGGGAAGATGGATGGGCCAGGAAATGGGGAGATGTGAATGCAAGACCTTGACCATCTGAGTACTCTCCTCTGTCCTAATGCCTGTATTAAACAGGAGCACGCTGCTGCATGTCATGCCTGCAGTTCAGTGTGCTCCCTCATCTCCCTCCCCGTCATCTCTTGTCCTGCCCTGTGCTTGTTTGCTATTTGAGACAAGGGCTGTCTCTACAGCTCTTTGCAGGCCCATGAGTGCTGTTGTATAATAATATGATCTTTATTTGAATTAATGTAGCACAGAGGAACTCTCAGACTACCTGTGCCAGGGGTTGCACAAAAACAGAAGAGAGGGATAGCTCCTGCCCCAGAAAGCTTACAGTGGAATTGTAAAACCAACCTTCAGGTTAAGGTGCATGGCGCTGCAACCAGCCCTGTCCTCTCCTGGGCAGTTTCCTGAGACGGTTCACAGCCAGGAATAAGCAGCAAAGCTTGTTTACACTAGCCTTTCTCATGATACATCCCTGAAGTGCACTGCTATCCATGCAACTGAGGCTATCACTAGACCTGGGCAGGAATCTTGCTATGTATCCATTTATTCATGCCTAGACACGTCCTCCATCCATTCATCCATCCATTCAACCATCTCCTGCTATAAACTTTTCCTACCTTTCCATTGCACACCAGCTCTCCCCCACAACCTTAACTTAGTCTCTGCAACTGGCAGGTATTGCTGGGATCCCTGTAACAAGCAGCCCCAGGGAACAACTCAGGTAATGTGTCATTTCCAGTAGTGCACAGTGTACCACACAAACACATTCTTTCCTGCTCGCTGCCTTAGGAAGATTACAGCGTTAACAGCTCTCACTGCACTAGGAGAGGTGCCTCTCTGGATCACGGAGGAATGAGGGAGCAGACATGCATGCTTTGGCTGTAGGGGTTGCAGCAGGCTGGAACCAGGGAGGATGGTACACTACACAGCATAGGGGATATTACAAAAGGAATCCTTAGGACTGAGTTCACTGGGTGGGAACGTCTATCTCCAGCTATGGCTGTGTGATTCCAGATTGATATCAGCTTCCTGATCTTGATCTCAGCTCATGTTTGGCATGCACTGCACTTTTAGGCCATTAATATTTTAAAATCTGCATCTGCAACATGGCCAAAGCCCAGTTAGCAAGCAGGAGAAACTTGTGCGTACCTGGCAGCAGGAGTGAGATACTGTCACATGCCAAAGTGCAACGAAAGTGCTGCAGGCACTGGACCTGAGTGCTGTCCCTGCACTGTGAATTTGGGGGCTGCCACTGGCAACTTTCAGTAGCTGTCCACACAAAACAGGTCATTCCATAACACTTTTGTGCAGCATCTAGGATGATCAGCTACCGACCAGCCACCTGCAAGCAAAGCTGCATTATCACTTTAATCTGAGTAGTACATGCCAGAGGATTCAGGCTGCCTGAATGTCTTTGGAATTTCTAAACATTTTAGAGGGTAATTCCCCAATTTAAAAATGTGTTCATCTAACACTAAAAGGGGAGTCTATATAATTCAAATTCATCTTGATTAACAAAGAGGAATGGATTGTAGACCTAAAAAATTGTGCTTAATTTGGGTACACATGGTCCTGACTTAATTACATTTTTCTGTGCAAAGAGAATAAAGTTCAAACTAGTAAGAGATACACTTGGCATTTCAAAAGGGCCAGTTTCACAAAGTTGAAAACAAATATGAGATGGGAGAAAACATTTAAACATAAAACTGAGAATTAGCAAAGTTTTACTAGGTGCCCCTGAATCTACAATCCCACATTTAAGAAAAAAGACAATACTGGTCAAAACATGCATTTACCTTTGAACAAAGTGAAAACAGCTATAAAAGTGAGTTAAGAAATATTAATAACATGGGGAGAAAAGCAGAAATTAATAGTAATAACTATAAATCACAAAATAAAAGTTGTAGAAAATTGAATAACAGAAGGAGAAGAACTGAAGGAGAATTCTCTGACCAGCAAAGTTAAAGCCAATAAGGAGTTTTTAAAGTATATGAGGAACAAGAGAAATTCTAACAATGACATTGATCCAGTACCAGAAGGAAATGTAGAATGGTTAATAATTATTCAAAACAACAAATGTGTTTGGCAAAAAGCCACATGAGGTATTTATTCATACAGTGGTCAAATGTTTTCTATTCCAACAGTAACTCAGAGAAATGTTAAATAGTATCTATTAAAGTTGGACATTTTTAGAAATTAATAGGCCCCAATAACATGTATCCAAGAGTGTTAAAAGAGCCAGCCAGTGAGATCTTTGGACCATTCATGCTAATTTTTAAATACATTTGGGGAAGTAACAGAGGACTGGAAAAAAGCTAATGTTATGCCAGTATTTACAAAGGGATGATCGGGGGAATTATTGGCCTATAAGCCAGCCATCCATCCTAGCCAAAGTAATAGTCAATAAGGGACTCAATGGGCTCATCTACACGAGATGTTACTACTTATTTGCCTAATTTACTGCACAGTAAGCATGTACGTCCACACGTGTGTGCACTTACTGCACAGTAAAAACCCTTAATTACACATAAATTTGCATAAATGCAGGTAGCAAATTTAAGCATTACTTACTGTGCCGTAATGCATGTGTAGACGTGACCAGGGAGCAAGTTTGCGCCTGGGTCTGCCCAGCCAATAGGGGTGCAGCCTAATGCCTGCCCCAGAGCTCCTAGCAGGGAACCTCTCCTGCTCCAGGGCTGGGCTGTCTCTACAGCAGCTCCTGTCTGCAGGCTATAAAAGCCTACAGACATTATGTGCCCTGGGGCACACACCACACAGAGCTTGAGGGCACTGCAGGCCCTGTGTGTTCCCATAGGCAGACCAGAGCCAATCTGTGCCTTCCTAGCAGCACTTCAGTGCTGCTGCTTCACCCTGCCCAGCTGTGTGACTGCCAGGGCACTGCTACAACTTCTGTCCAGGCCTGCTAGCCCCCAGGGCCACCTGAAGCCAGCTCAGTGCAGCAGGGTCAGTGCTGCCTGCTGTACACTCCCAGCAGCCTGCCCTGCACCTGCAGGTGCTGCAGGGCTTAATCTCTGCCACAGGGCTGCCAGTCCTTTGCAATGCCCCTGTGCCAGACACACCATGGACAGGACCTTCCTTCTCCTGTAGTTTACTGCACAGTAAGGCTAGAGTAGAGTAATTGCATGTGTAGATGCACCCAATGATTACAAATTAAAAGACAATAATAGACTTACTATCAATCATCAAGGATTTAGGGAGAATAGATTTTGTCACACTAACTTGACTCATTTATGATTTAATAACAAATTTATTGGATTAACTCAGGTATTGATGTCACAGAACTCAGTAAGGCAGACAAGGTTCCTTATCTGCATATGTTCTCAGACCAACACAGATGGCTATAACCTATACCCCCAGAATTCAGTAAGACACTAGACCTGGTAACCCAGGAAACCTTGTCTAAGAAGGTAGCACAAGATCAGCACGTTAAACATGTTAAAAAAACTGTCTACTTGCTAGGTCTTAATGTTACTGTAAGCAGGAAATCATCATTTAGCAGCAGTCTTTCTAGCGGGGCTCACAGGAATCCATTCTTGGCCCTACAAGAAGTAATGTTTGTATCAGTGATCTAGAAATAAGCATGAAATCACTAGGGACAATATTTGCAGCTGACATAAAGCTTCGGGGAGTGATAAAAAATGAAGTGGACAGGTTGCTGATACAAAACAAGCTGGATCCATTGGTAAGTCAGATACAAACAAACAATACGTGACTTAATACAGCCAAAAGTACAGTCTTAACTCCAGGAGTGAGGAAAGCAGGCTGTACTTACAGGATGGGAGACTCTGATGAGGTCTTGGGGGTCATGCTCGATAATCAACTGCACATAAGCTTCCAATGAAATACTGGGGCCAAGACAGCTAATGCAATCCTTAGAGGGACCTTGAGTAGGAGTAGGGAAGTTTTTTACTTCAGTATTTGGCACTTACACAAAGGCTACTACAATACCGTGTCCAGTCCTGGTGTCCACAGTTGAGATGTTGATGAATTGAAGGGGGTTTCCACAGAAGCCGGTACAGTGATTGAAGGCTTGGGAAATATGCTTGATAGTAGAAGACTCTGGGAGCTCCTTCCATTTAGCTTACCAAAGCAGGAAGGGATGTCTAGAACACTGGCTGCAAAGATGTATATGGGGATCAAAGCTTGGATTAATGGCTGTACAGATCAGCAGGCAAGGCCTTCCAAAACCCACGGCTGATGTAATGTGTGTAACAGCGGGTCATGGTCATTCTGTAGAGTTGTGATCACTATTCATTTGGAATACAACTCCCAGAAACCCTCACTGACTGGGGGGGCAGGGGGAAAAGAAAGAGGAAGCAAGCACAGAGAGAAAGCCTGAGGCTAAAGTAAGAAGAAGAAAAAAAAGCAGTGTGCAGATGTAACCTGGTCAGGCCTACACAAAGAGTGTGTAGTGGAGCTGGAAGTCCTACTGGCTTGCTTGGTCAGCCAGGACTGTGTCAAGTGAAGGATCTGGACTCAGACTTGGGAGCAACTACAGGCTGCTGTTTTAGTGTTTTGGGACTAAAGGTTAGTTTGGAGACAGCTCTGGGTGTGTGTTAGGGGGCAGGGAGAAGGGGGAATTAATGCAGAGGATACGATACCACAGTGTTGATCTTTTATTTTTTACCTGTTCCCTCCCTTTGACTCATTTGTTAGTGACCATAACGCTTACGACTGGCTGTATAAAAAATGGGAATTCCTGCATGTTTCTTGTGCCAATTTTAGGGTCTGCAATGTGGGCACACTGGAAATTGCAATTAGACAAATTCAGACCAAAAATAGTGTCCCAGTAGTTAACTGAGGACAATTAGTAGTTGGAATAGCCCACCAAGAGTTACACTAGATTCTCCATTCTTCTGGTACAGTGGGCCAACTATTTGGAAACTGCTGAACAGGGGCTCCAGATGTCTTGGCAATAATGCAGACTGGTGGCTTTCGGTGAGTAGGAAGAATTGGCAAGCAGCTACTGGCATCACCACCATGACATTAGGCAGCTATTGTTAAAGGAGAAAGAGAATACTACCAACCAACTAGCTCTGGACGGCACTTTCCTGGAGAGGCTTCACTTCATAAATTTCATAGACGTCGGACATTAGGACTGGAAGGGACCTCAGGAGATTTTTTCCCAGGCACCACCAGGGGTAACTAGGACTAATGGTCACAAGTTATTGGAGAGCAGGTTCAGGTTGGACATTAGGAGGCACTACTTCACAGTTAGGGTGGCTAGGATGTGGAACCGGCTTCCTAGGGAA
>JAGPOW010001998.1:8329851-8345253 GCA_030014935.1 Caiman crocodilus | reverse complement strand
ACACTGACAAGTGCAAGGTGCTGCACCTGGGGAGGAAGACCCAGCAGCACACCTACAGGCTGGGGAACTCCCTTCTCATCAGTGCAGAGGCAGAAAAGGCTCTTGAAATCATTATTGATGCCAAAATGAGCATGGGCCGACATTGTGGGGATGCAGTCAGAAAGGCCAACCACACCTTGTCATCCATCCACAGGTGCATTTCAAGCAGGTCCAAGGAAGTGATCCTTCCTCTCTATTTGACACTGGTCAGGCCACAGTTGGAGTACTGTGTCTAGTTCTGGGCACCGCACTTCAGGAGGGATGTGGACAGCATTAAGAGAGTTCAGAGGAGAGCCACTTGCATGATCAGGAGGCAGCAGCGCAGGCCCTATGGGGAGAGACTATGGGACCTGAACCTGTTCAACCTCCACAAGAGAAGGCTGAAGGGAGATCTAGTGGCCTGTTACAAACTAGTCAAGGGGGACAAGCAGGCATTGGAGGAGTCCCTGTTCACCCGAACACTACCAGGAGTGACTAGAAATAACGATCACAATCTGGCAGAGGGTAGATTCAGACTAGACATCAGAAGGCGCTACTTCACAGGCAGGGCAACTAGGATCTGGAACCAACTTCCAAGAGAAGTGGTGCTGGCTCCTACCCTGGAGGTCTTTAAGAGGAGGCTGGATGAACACCTTGCTGGGGTCATTTGATCCCAGTGCTTTTTCCTGCCATGGCAGGGGGTCGGACTTGATGATCTGTCAAGGTCCCTTCTGACCCTACAAACTATGAAACTACCTGTCTAGCCAATAGTGACTTGTGGGACAAGAGAATGATGAAGACTTGGGATGACCATCAGGACCAACAGAACTTCAGGACACAGAAGGCTACTTTCCTCAAGATCAGCATAGAGCTCACCCCAGGGTTTACAGGGCAATATGAGATTCCAGCAGCATGGAATAGCATATAGCGCTCAACAGGTGGAAGCTCATATTCCTAATCACTACCAGTCAGTAGCTAATCAGCCTAGTTGTGGGACCACTGTCACAGGTATGTGCATTGCTGCTCTATACCATAAAGCTTGGCTGGGATGTTGGTGCATTGAATTGTTGGTGCTTCTGAGGCATAGAGGGGCCATTGATGTGACCAGTAACGATGCCTCTGCAAAATGCTCTGGTTGGGCAAGGGAGCGGGGAATCACTACGTTCCCACCGTGAGACTACGGCATAGTGGCAAAAGAGAAATGCTTAGACAATATTTACAAAAATACCATGAATATGCTCCCTGCATATTTTATGAGGAATATATGCTGCTAGACACCGCTGTACCTTAATGATTTTTTTCAGTCAAGCATAATTGTAAATAAAAAGAAAGAATCACTAAGTTCAGCCAAGTTTACTTGTATATCATAACAAACCTGCAGCTATTGCATGTCCAAGAAAACAGCAAAGTTAACAGTAGTGGAAATGGGGCAGAAACACACAAAGAGCCATAATACAGAGTAGAAAGGCCCTCATGCCTTTTAGCTCACTAACCTAGTGATTAAGCCTATTGCCCAAGGACTAGGAGACCCAGGTTCTAAGTCATTATTGCCCAAAGAGGGTTTAAACCTATATCTCCTACTTTCCAACAAAGTGACCTAACCACTTAGCTGTGGGCCAGGAGCACCCTCTCTCTTGCTGAAAGTGGCCTACTGGGTTCCTCTCTGGAACCTATGTAGAGACAGTAAAATAGTAAGCAGATTGTGCGGGTCTCAGTGAAATGGGCCAAGTCCTGTGTTCTGACTCCTGCCCCCAGCGGTAGTTTTGCATTTAACAGTTGTTGGATAGAATGAAGAACAGCAGTGATTGCTTCTACCCACAGGTGACAGAGCCTGGAATTCAAGTCTGTCTCCCTCCCAGGGCAGCTCCCATGTCAAGCAAATACAAACCCCTTCTGGATGATGGATTCCTAGAACCTGAGGCTCCCAAACCCTGGGCAAGTGCTCTTACCATAGAATTAATAGGGGGAAGGTTCTTACTGCTCTAGCCTTACCTTTTTTTTTGCAAATATATTTCAGAAATCTACACAGAATTTACACATCTTCTGGAGGAGGGAGTAGGATCACAACACAGTGTAAATGGCCAGAGCAAATCCTCCTGAGCATGCGTGAAGTGGCAGGGCAAGTTGCACAGCTAACTTTAGCCATTTAAATTCTGTGACAGGCACTGGATGCATGGGCAGGGACTTGTAGGGAGCAGATCATGGTTCTGTCCCAGACTCCGGGCCCATGCTGTCACCACCCCACAGTCTTAGCCCGCTACTCCCTGCCCACCAGCAGCCCCATTCCATCTGCCTAGCTCAGTGCACTCTGCTCATGGGAGTCCCATGGACTCTGACTACATGTGCCATCTGGCCTCTGGCTATGGTTGTGGACAAACTGGCAGCAGCAGACAAGCAGAGTGAATGCAACAGGGGCCTTCTCAGGGCCAGTCTACTAATGGCCCACCCACCTGTTTCTGGGCCAGCTGCCCACCATCTCATCTGCCATGCCTTGATGATATCTAATTTTGTTGTTATTTAGGCAGAAAGCTGCCCATTTCTTGCCCTGGTACCAGGGGATGATATCTGTGGCTCTGGTCCTTCCCTATACCACAGCCTAAGTCTCACAGATAGCATCCACAGTTGTTAATGTCACCAGCCGGACTCTGGACCCCAGAATCCTTCAGTCCAGACCCCTACATGATCCCTCCACTCAGGTGGCCTACTCCACCCTCATTCTGACTCCACCCCTCTTTCTGTAGTTAGGGCCTTTTGCCTAAGTCCACCCGCTAAAACCTGGCTTCAAGGCTCCTATCTCCCCTTCAAACGACTTTGGGCTTGTGGCCCTAGTGCAGCACCCCTAGTGCAACAGGGCTTCTTTGTCACCAGCCCCACACTGGGCCCCAGAATCCTCCAATCCAGACCCCTACAAGATCCCTCCATTCAGGTGGCCTACTCTGCCCTCATTCTGGGCTGCCTAGCTCCCTGAAGTATTTCCCCTCTCGGGTGTGATCCCCCCAGGACTTTTGGCCACGCAGGCCCTGGCCTCGCCTCCAAGGGCAGTCGAAAACCCCAGGTCCTCAGCTCTGGGCGTTCCTTCCAGTGGGCCCCTGGCCATTTGACTGTTCTGGTCCTGGCCCTAGCATTGACCAGTCAAGGGTACTCTAAGTCAGGCCTCTGAGCATCTAGCCCACTCTCTTTCCTGGGTCCGCCTTCTTGGCCCTACTAGGTGTAACCCACCCAGTTGTGGGAGCTGGGGTTATTAAGGCCCCCAACCCACCTTTCACTAGGGTGGTAACTGGCCTGGCATTTCCTGGGGGCTCCCAAGCCACTGAGAGCCCCACCAGGCAACCCACTCCCAGCAGGGTACAGGCCGAGGACCAGGAGCCTCCAATCCCCTACAGCTCCTGCCCTTACCTCCAGGATGTTGTATGCAGCCTTGCAGCTAGGCGATGTTACTGCCTGGCCTGCCAGCAGCAAACTGCTCTGTTTGGCTCTGTTTATATAGGCAGCCAGAAATCTAGAATAGCCGCTGCAATCAAGCACCTGCTGGCTCCTTGGCTGAGTCCTGAAAGTGGCAGGCACCAACAGTGCCCTGCCACAGTGAGCCATTGCCATGGAAGCTGCTGGGAAGCTGAGTCCAGCCGCTGTGTTGCCCTGTTCTGCCGGGCACCCAGGGACAGTGGGACCAGCCTGGGCTGCCTCTGACACCTGGGCTATAGACAGCTCCAAGGGCTGTTGTATATATGAATACAAGATGTAAGACTGGGAGGAACCACCTGGGATTCCATCCTCTGTTCTCATAGGCAGCCTCTTCTGATAATCCTGTTCATAAATTTATCAAGCTCCATTTTGAAATTAGTTCAGTTATTTGGAGATCTGCCTGGAAAACTGAGTTTCCGGGTCCCATAAATATTGTATGATTTTTAAAAAAAAATGTGTTCTTCCTCCAAATTGGACAAAACCCAACATTTTTCAATATTCCCACTGAGCCAGTCCTTCCTCAGACACTGAGCAGTTCAGTCGAGTTGATGTCTCATCAATTTAACCGATAATGCCCACCGTAAAATTGACAGGTAGACCTCCTGCATTGAGCAAATGTAGAGGGCTTTCAAGGTCTCTGACCCTAACACAGACTTACCAGGCATCTCTTTTCCAGGGCTAGAGACCTATAGCTTCCAATATTCCCATCTGTGGCACAGAATTGCCAAGAGCTTCTGCCTTCGATCTAGAGACATGGCTTCAGGGCAGACCTGGCAATGGATTACCCCAGGCCTGGGGGCCTAAAGCTTCTTGTGGATGCTCCAGGAATCCAGGGAGGGTCCTCTGAGGAAATAAATATTTTGGCCTTGGCACATAAGTTTTTCCAACAACACTTTGTTTAGTCATAACATTTTTGACCAGTTTCAGTTGTTTGTCCCCATTCCCCTCAATGGGAGGTCTGCCAGAAACTCACTTCCCCAGATAGTTTGAAACCTCCTTCGAATTTCCAGTCTAAATTTAATTCTGGACAGTTACACCCAATGTATTTTGTGCCAGTAATGTCCTTTAGTTAAACAGTGATTCTACTTCCCTTTTGTTTTCTTCCTTAAAGAATCTATGGAAAACAGCACTATCTCCCCTCTGCCTTCATTTTGCTGTGCTAAACAAGCCAAGCTTTTCTAGACCTCTCTTGTAAGATAGAAGTTCTTTGCTTCCCTGATTGTCTTACCGGTCCTTTTCTGCACCTGTTCAAGTTTCAGTTCATCTTTCCTGAACATGGTGACCAGAATTGTGCATAGTGCTCCAGATAACATCTGCTTGGTGTCTTGAGAAATGGGAGGAATAGGAGAAATAGGAGGAGTTCCTATCTCCATTGGAAATATTTCACCTGATTCAAGGATTACATTTGCCTTTTTAACAGTTGGAGCACATTAGTGGCTCAAACTTATCCTATGATTGACTAATACATGCATGTCCTTCTCTCATTTCCAACTAATGAATTTCCAACCCAAAGCAGAAATTCCCCTTATTATTCCTGTCAGCCCAGCACTCCAAGCTGTCACATTCCATCTCAATTTTATTACTCCAGACCTCAGTGTCATCCAGTACTCACTGCTTATCCAAGTCCTCCTCTGTATTTACCAAGGCCTCCAAGTTTAGGCCAACAGAAGGCTTCATTACTTCTCCTACTTGTGACAAGTTCAGCAGATAAAAACATTGCATAAAGTCAGTCTCACAATTGTTCCTTGAGCAACTCCACTGCTACGTGCCTTCTCGGCCAATATTTCCCCTTTCAATGCAACCTGCTGTAGGATACCTTCATAACCAGTTCCTTATGCACCATCTGAATCTGCTGTGCTTCATCTATGGGATAGGGCTGTGAGCACCGTTCTGTTTTGACTTCCGTTTCACCGTTTCAAAGGGACAGTGTTTTGTTTTGCCATTTCAAAGTACTGTTTTGTTTTGTTTTGTTTTGTCAAAAACTGTTTCGCTGTTTAAACATGTTTCGATATTTTGCCTACAGGTTATAATGGGGAATCACGAAAATGCCTATAACTTTGTCATTTCTTTCATGATTTGAATAAAAACAGCAGGGAGGGTAGCCTCTGCTAAGACCACACAATCTGTCAAATTTCAAGGAGATCGGTGCAGGAGTTTCTGGAAACTGTACCTGAAGCTGCTGACAAGCAAAACTCATGACACGTGTGACTGTGTGTGGGTGTTAAGGTGTGCCCTGACTGGCATTGGGGCTTCTACATGACATGGCAGTGTGCCCCAATGAAGTCTCCTCCTCCCCTGTAGCTTCAGTCTAGTCCACCACTTTAAATAACAACAAACAAGCACTGAATCTCGCTAACCTCATCACCAGAAGCCAACTTCCTACAGCCCCAAACACACTAAATGGATCCAGACCATGCCATGACAAGACATGCAAAACCTGCCAACAATATCTCTGGTACAGAGATATCTTCACAATACATGTCTCCATCGGGGCACCAAGTGCCCTGATGGATAATACATAGGAGACACCAAGCAACGACTGTGCACCCAAATGAGTGCACACCGAAAATCTATCAAAGACAAGAACACCCAACTACCTGTCTCCAATTTCTCAGGCCCGATCTGATCCTCAAAGGGAATTTACAAACCACTTTTCACAGACGAGCATACAAGCTTCACTTCATCAGCCTCCTGGATACAGAAACTTATGGACTCAATATAGACATTGGATTTATAACACACTACAACCTGCCTGACATCTGATTCCCCAGGTACCTCTCCACCTTTACCTGCTACATCCCCATTTGCCCCCTACCCGAGTCTGTCCCTCACCCCCTGATGCCTCCATTTCCATTTTCACTGACTGGCTTTCTTGCCCACATTACATGCCAACCTCTGGCTTCTTTGCTATTCCTTCCATCCAGGAACAGCACACACATAAAATACAGGTGCTTCCTCAGCCGGATGAAGGGTTTTTCAACCTGAAAGCTGGCATCCCAGGCAGCTAAGCTGAGCTCACCTGGAGCCTCACAACCAACCAGCAAGCCTCAGGCCTGTCAAACACATGACAGGTCTGGGCTTTCCCCAGCCAGGACCATGCATGCGTGTGGTGGCTGGAGGTTATAAGGCGCCTCCTACCCACCTTTCACCAGGGAGATCCTCAGTCCTGGCATTTCCTGGGGCTGCTGTGCTGCCAGCAGTCTCACCAGGCCTCCTGACCCTGGCAGAGTGCAGTTATAGTGGTCATGCTCAGGACCTAGGGTCTCCTCCTGGCATGGGAGCTCAACAGGGACATGTTTTTCCCCTGCTGGCTGGTGATACAGTGAGGGCCCCCTCCAGGTCTGAGAGTGGGGCACTAAATGATTGTGAAACTGAAGGGTAAAAATAAAGAAGGCAGAGCGGACAGAGTGAGAAGGGTGGCACTCACTTCATCTGCAGTTGGAACTTAGGGAACCCCAGGAGCGGGAGGTTCACCTTCAGGAACACCAGCTGCTCCACCAAGCCAGAATCCAAGGAGGTGCGGTGGTGTGTCACTACATCACCAGCAATGCTGAACACCCTCTTGCTTTGAACACTGGTTGGTGGACAGGACAAGTTTTGCTGGGCAACCGTGGCCAGATCCAGCCACATCTGGCTGCAGCTTGCTCAGTAGGCCAAGGGGTTGCACAGGCAGTTATCAAGGCATGAGCACTACATCCATGATGGTGGAGTCTGGTGCCTCTGGACCCCACCATGGAAGCCATGCTCTTGGCCCACATTGACAGTGCCTTTGATGGAGGAGGAGACTGGCTGGTGGATGGCGTGCTGGCATGGAACAGTGGATCCCCCTCTTTCACATCCCCCTGCCTCCGCCCTTCTGCCTCCCTGACTCTGTTCACCAGCACCTTCATCCACTGATCCATGGTTTTGCTGCCACATATGCTGATGCTCCCCTTCACCTTTGGGCCACACATGGCAGCCAGCACATGAACTGTACTGGACTGCAAGAGATCAAGCCATTTCCTGATGCCCTCCTTCAGCTGCCTCACCAGTGCCTGCACATCTGTTGACATTGGCTTGCCCCAGCCAGGAACACTGATCCCCTGGAAGCTCTCCATTTCGTTCTGAAATTCCCTAGCTACAGGGATCACCTGGCTAAGGAGGGCATCACCAGTGCTGAGGCTCTCAGTGGCCTCAAGAAAAGGCTTGAGGACCACAAGGATTTAGGAGATGGTATCCCACTCAGTTCTGTTAAGGTGGCTGCTGATCCCAATCTCCCCGAGCAAGGCCATCTCATGGATGGTCTTCTGTTGCTCCACCAGCCTCCCAAGCATCAGGTAAATGGAGTTCCACTGAGTCTCCACATCCTGCATGATTTTGTGCTGCAGGATGTTCAGCTCTGCCTGTTTCTCCCACAGCATCTTGCCCCCCTTTGATGCTTCAGTGGAAGTAGCCTGCCACCTTCCTGCATTTGGAAATGAGCTTGCTGGTGGTGCTGGCACAGTCACCAACAGCCCTGGCCCCCTTCAAGGTGTCCCTGACAATGAGGTAGAACTTTTGTGCGACACAGCAGATGCCAACAAAGTTGGCATCATGCACCACCTTGGCCATATTGGCCCCATTGCTGATGACCAGAAACCCATGGGTGCACTTGCCCTGCCCAACAAGCCACACCTGCACCAAGCGGTTCATGGCCCCCATGATCTTGGTTGCCATGTGGGACTTATCTATCATCTCGGCTTGAAGGAGAGCCCACCAATGGCCTGACTGGTCACACCAGTGCCCTGTGAGGGAAATGTATGCATGATCTCCACCCCAGCTGCTCCAGATGTCTGAGGTGAAGTGTGAAGCCACCTGCAGACCTGCCTTGCACAACTCCTCCCTCAAGTACTCCCTGCATGACTCATGCAGGGAGGTCAACACCATCCTGCTGCAGGCACTTGGTATGATGGGTCCATAAGTGCCATGAGCCACCTGGACCCTGGCCACTCAACTAAGGAGAAGGGCTGGCTATCCACAGCAAGCATCTCCCCAATGCTCTGCGTGATCTTGCTCACCTTTGCAATACCCACCCCCTTCTGTCTGCCTTTCCCCTACTGTTCCAGGGTGAGCTGCCTCTGTTATGGGGGGACAGGGGCTTTGGAGTAGGAGGGAGACTTTTTTTGGGGCATGCTCCCACTGGTGACAGGCTGAGGAGGAGTAAGGGCAAGGGTGTGGTGCCTGCAGAGATACATCAGCATCCTCATGGTGCTCACGTGTTTTGTTCTCTTGCCCCTACTGGTTTTGGGTCAGCAGTGCAGGCAGATAGCATATATGGGATTATCTGCCAGCTCAAAATAATCCCAGATCACACTACTCCCTCGCTTCTGGGGAGGGGTGCATATGCAGATGCTGCCTTTTCCCCCTCCTCAGCAAGCACAGCAACAGGAGGAGCGGACTCAGATGAGCCACTGAGCCACTTGCCTCCACAATCTCTACCTCAGCCTTTTCTTAAGTGCCTTCTGGGGAAGGAGATCTGGCTCTAGGGGAAACCTGAGAGGTGTGGAGCACAAACTCAAATGATTCCCCCTCCTTCCTCAGAACTTCCCTTGTTATGGCTCTCAGCTTCAGCTCTTCCTCTGGCACTGGAAGGCACAGCATGGGAAGTGAAAAGGGGGTGGAGAAGACTATCATGCTGGTGCTGCTTGTTATGATGGTGGTGGTGGTGGTGGGTGGGGGGTTAGGGCTGATGCTCTTGGAAGGGATGCAGACTCAGGCAGTGGCACTGCTCCCCTCTCCTTGCTGCAAGTAGAACCAGAAGCCTCATGTCTGCTAGTTATAGGAAAGAGGCTGTGTCTCAGTTTGGGCTGGGGTGGGGGAAGGGAGGAACTTACAACTATCCCTCTACCCCCTCTTCCATCCCTCCTTTCAGAGCTTGCCAGCTACCTATCCAGCACTTCCTTGTGTGTTTCATAGTGTGTTAGGGGTACTGAAAAATCTCTGTGTTTTGCTGTAATGTAATATATATTTATGTAATATATGTAGATAATTGTATGCATGTATTTATGTAATAAATAAAATCTATAAATATATGTATGTGTTCATGTATAAATTCGATAGTATAATATTCAATATATGCTGTGCTTCCCTATACAGTGAATGAAATGCACACTGTGAGAGAAAGCACAGATTTTTTTTCTGGGAGAAAAGAATCAAAATAGACTAACACAAACAAAAAGAGGATATTGGGGGAGAAATAAATTGAAAGGAATTAATATAATAAAAGAGTATTAGGAAAGCAAAAGGGATTGGATCCCACTTGCTAATAACAGGCTAGCAAATAGGAAGTGATAGCCTTTCTCTGATGCTACTGAGCTTCTGGAAGATACAACTCAGTAAGCTGACCCCAAAGGACAGAAAAAGGTCAGTTCAAACAGTGCTTTTTATGCGGTTTTTCTGTCCTTCCCCCAGAGCACTAGGATTGGAAGGGACCTCAGGGAAGGATTGCAGTCACTGGACAGCTACACAGTCAATTTGAGAGCAGTCCTTTCCTCCTCTTCCCCCTCCCTCTCCTCAGTTTCTCTTTAGCTGCAAGCAAGTCCAGCTTCAAAACTCGAAATGGTTCAAAACCTTTGAAATGTTTTGAGTGCACTCAGTTTGTTTTGCAGCTGTTTCGAAGCCTTTCATTTCATTTCGATGTTGCTGTTTTGAGCTCAAAACAAGTCAAAACAGCATTGAAACGGAACACCTGGCGAAATTTCCCACAGCCCTACTATGGGATCAAGCAAACCCAAGGAAAACTGAACAAAGGCCTAGGCAGGAAAAGTGAGGGGAAAGCCCCCTGGAATAGGGGAGTGGACCTACGGGCCAGGAATGGAGAAGAGCTCTACCTCAATGCAGACAGCTTCCCAGGACAGCTCTTCACACCAGAGGGCATCAGCTAGCAGTCAGGCCTGTGCAGTCCTTGCAGCCTTGCCAGAGACAGCCTGTATGTTCCTACACTTCCGTCTCACACCCATCCAAGGGTCTCTATTAGGCTGCTATGGGCAGCAGTCTGAGAATAGGATCATAACCCAGATGTATCCCTACACCAAGAGAAGATGGTCCCATTGGCTCCAGGGCTGTGGGGTGGGCTTAGCACCCTCTGTCCACTCCCTTCTCACTGGAGATTTGCAGGACCTCATCTGGGTGTATTCTTGTTTCCAGCCTGGGCTCAGCATTAGCAAAGGGCCTGCCTCAAGGCAGGGGGGTCCCTTCTGCCTGTCTTATCTCCACCTAACAGTAGTAGTTCAGGGGGTTCCACTTCTTCCCCAAGGGAAGAGACTCCACAGGCCAGAAATCTGAGTTCCCCAAACCTCCCTTTCCCTTTGTAATTGGGCTGGCAGCCCAGAGCTGTGGTAGGTCACCCCAAGGAACTAACAGTGGGTCTGGGAGAACAGGAAGTCGAGCCACCATGACTTCAGAAGCCAGAGGCATTTCATCTACCAGGCTCTGTAGCACTTCCCCTGATGAGTCCTGGAAGCTACTCAGATTCATGACAAAAGGAAAGGGATATGGTGTCCAGGTAGGCAAGGAGGGAGAGGCTGCTAACCCCTAGCCCCCTCAGCACAGGTTAACAGTTACCACTTAGAATCAAACCGCAACAGCTCTTATTGGGGTCTGGAGTAGAGGCTTTTTTTTTCTTTTTCTTTTAAAGATAATTTTTCATGTTCAAAGCTAAATCAGCCAAATCAATTCCAAATCTGTGAATCAGTCAAGAACCATAAGTGGCCCTACCAGCATACATCTTCCACCCCACCCAAGGCTGCAGATGTTTACAAATCCTTTGGCAGACACCCTATGTTCAGGCCCCAGCCTGGAAGCTTAGAGTTTGGATGCCCCCAAAGTTTCACTTGCCCTCAGCCGACAGCCACAGGAGCAAGCCAGGGAGGAGTCTCCCAGTTCCACAAAATGGGCATAGTGCCAAGATAGTCCCACTTGAGCAGTAAGTGGGAAGTTCAGTATACATTACCTCTGCAGTTACTACTTTGTGCCAGAAAAGCGGTAAATCCAGGGCCATCCTGGGGGGGCGGGCAACCTGGTGATCACCCCAGGCCCCAAGCTTTGGCAGGCTCTGCAGAGCTGGGTGGAGCAGCAGTGGTGCAGAGCTGGGCGAAGTAGTAGTTCCACATCCAGCCTCTTGCCACCCCCACCCTCACCACTGCTCCCACCAATGGCAGTGGCAAGTTCTTTGGGTCCAGAATCGGAGTGGGGGTGGGGCCCCACATGAGCTGATTTGCCCCAGGCCCCGTGCTCTGCCTCAGGTCACCTCTGGGTCATCCCTGAGTGTGACTAGGAAAACCATCTTCGTGATCATGGTATTTCCCCTGTCAGGTAATATCCACATATGCATATAAGGTCTTTTTGCTTTTGCCCAGCCACCCCCAGCTCCTGTGCTGGGATGGTGCTTAGCTTGTGGGACCCAGCAGCTGAGCTGTCTTCCTAGACAGCTGACATAGCAGCTGGGATAAGGACAGTGTCCAAAGAGATCCAAACATGCTGCCCCATGCAGGCGTTCCAGCTGGCCATGCTGCAGCTCTGTGGGGGCCTGCCGCTCCCTCCTCCTCCCCCACTTTCCAGCCCTTGCCTGCAGGTGCAGGCTGGCCCTGCAGCCGCATCACTAATCTCCCAGGGCTTGTGAGTGGAATGCTGTTAGAGCTGTAGCCAGAGCTACTCACAAAGAGCTTCTGTACAAGCACCTGCTTCTTCTCCAAGCAGCCAGACAATCATAATCTCATAGAGCACATTCTATAAAAGCATGGCACCTACAGAGCAGAGGAAAGGAGCAGAGCAGACCTGTAGTTTTAGGGTGACAAGTACCTTCCCAGCACTATGCATGCTGATATATCCCCAGCTTGTCAACTCCTCACCCAGCTCAGTATATGTACACACACTTGGTGCACAGAACTCCAGTCCTTCCTGGGTCTACATCATTTTAGAGAAAAGAAGCCATTTCCTATAAGCCCTATGGATTCTCTCTAGCATTGCTGGAGGTTTATCCCTGCTCCAGCATCCCATAAGAAGGCCCCACTGTGTAGGTTTTACACTCTCCAGAGAGTCCTCCTTCCACAGACCCCTATTAGATAGTCATACATTCCACTTCTTTCAGTCCTGCTAAGCCTCTAATAGCCTTGTCAGAGGACACATTTATAGTGTTGCAATTTACATCAGTTTTGTACAGAGATGTTAATTTTGCGCCTCTTTGCTCAGAGATATGAGACTTCTGTTCTGGGCGCATCTGACCTATCAACCTTGCAGTGCTCTGAGTTTCTCTGCTATCCAGGTATCTGCCCCACTGACTGTCTAGACCTCCACTAGGGATGAACTGTTGGTTCCTACACTGAGTCTTTTGGACCTATTTCCTGCCAATGGCCATACATTTTTCAGTTCCTTTAGCATTATGCCACTGTTCTCACTGAAACTGGCAACTCCTCCTAGTTTTGTAGCACTGTAAAGTTCATGAAGATACTCTTCCCTAGATCATGAGAAGAGTGCTTAAGGACACTGAACCATGCTGCACTGCATCAGCACATCCTCTACTTTGCCTAGTCATTTTCATCAGTGCCTTTTTTCCATAGACCCCATGCCAGCCCTGGTGTGATGTATGGGCACTGAAGTAGAGAGATAAGCTCTCTTGAATTTTGCTGCCCCTAGGCCTGTTTTGCTTATACCTGTCATGGCTTTTGCAGTTATATGGATGCAGCAGAGCCGTACTCTGCTCCCAGCACAACCCCACGCTGTGACTGCCCTGCATTCCCAGGACCTGCCCCAGCCCTGCCCACCCATTCTGCTCCTGGGTGCCACTTCCTGTTTGCCCACCCACCTGTGGCCCAATCCCGTCTGCCCAGCTGAGCATGCTCTGCCTGCAGGGGACCTGGGCCAGTCTCCATGGGAGAGCCTGCCCACCTGCTCCATCTGGTACCCTCAGTGGGGTGTGGGGTGGACAGGCTAGAGTGCCCAGGCAGTGGGACTGGGTCCAACAGTGGCAGCAGAGACTAGCAGTGGCAGCTGGAAGGAGCTGCCAATGCCAGGGCTTCCAGGATGAGTCCAGATGCCATACTACCCCAGCCCCACCATGTGTCAGGGACAGCAGAACCAGCCACAGGCACCACAGCCAAGGCTGCCCTCTGCATTTGTCCTAGGTGTAGCCAAGACACTTATTATGGGCCAAATAAAATCCCTGGGCAGGCCAAATCCAGCCCACAGGCCATATTTTGCCTACCCCTACATTAACCCTAGGGAAATACAACAGGGGCAAAGTGACTTGACAGGCTGAGGCCAAGGCACAACTGTGACTGTGGGTCTGGGATCGGATAGGTGCTACTGCACTCATGAGGGGGGTCAGAAAACCACCAAAGGCAAGGGGTGGGCTGGCTTTTTCCTCACAGCTCTGCTCCCCAAGGATCTGTTCTGCTTCAGGATGTGAAGGAAAGGTCCTGCATCATGGCTGGTAGCGGTGTTCCCCGACCCGATTTGAAACCCCTATGGGTTTGTATGTGGGGACTCTGGGCCTTGTCTCAGCAGCCAGTTCATCATTTGGTCCTGGAAAAAAATTAAAAATGGAAGCCAGCTCATAACATACCAACTCCCCCAGCTTGCTGACAGGAGCCCAGGTCTTGTCTGGCTGGGTCCAGCCCCTGAGCATACATGTGGGGCTGCCCACTCTAAGTCATTTCTACAGTGGCAGGGCTCATTTTCTCTGTGCCTTGGTAAACAGATGGTGCAGAAGCACAGGAGACAGGGCCTGATGAGCCAAAACCCAGCGAACCAATGACTGGGGGATGCAGGGGAGTGAGGAGTAGCAGGACTTCATATCTTCCTGGAGCGCGCCAGGGACTGAGCTCAGCGTGGGTCCTAGCCAGAGTCAGGCAGCAAAGGGCCTTTTTTAGCCATGGGAGCTGGGACCGAGAGGAAGGCACTCTTTTTGACTGTCTATCTGCCAGACTAGAGGATTCTAGATGACTGTTTTGGGGCCTTGTTGGTTGTACTTTTGCATCTGCTGCCCTTGCTGGGCTCCCCTCCTGCTTTAGTGAGGCCTTTCTCTTTTCAAAGAGAGGCTGGTCTGTCTGAGCCCCGCAGAGCTCCTAATACCAGAGGACACAAAGCAGGCTGAAGTAATCAATTTCTTTTTTACTTAAATCTTCACAAGAAAAGTTAACGTTTGGTAGGGCCTAGTAGTATACCTACAAGTACTTAAGGAAGTGGCTAAAGTGATCCCACAACCATTAATGATTATCTTGGAGGATAAGAGAAGCCCTGGAAGACTAGAGAAAGGCAAACATATTACTGATGTGTAAAAATAGAGAAAAAGGAGGATCTGGGGAATTACAGACCAGTCAACCTATCTCTGATACCTAGAAAGATACTGGAACAAATTATTAAATAATCTATTTGGAAGCAACCTAGAAGGATGGCAGGTTAGTAAGAGACATCCCATATGGATTTGTAAGAACAAATCCTGTTGGACTAACCTTATGTTTTCCCTTGACAGGATAACTGGTCTAATGGATTGGGAGGAAGCAGCCAATATAATATATATTGGTTTTAATAAATCTAATGGGAATGTGATATGCAAGAAATAGGACATAATTGTTTTGCTCTGCTAAGTACTAATGAGACCTTTGCTGGATTGCTGTGCTGAGTTTGCGGCACCAGGCTTAAACAAGCTGGAGAGGATCCAAAGGAAAGCAGCAAGAATGGAAGTAGCAGGATGGCTGGAAAGCAATCTACCCAGAAAGGGGGAAGAAATTGTGTTTGCTTCTCCTCAAAAAGAGACAAATTAATATGAGACAAGTTAACAGTCTTCCATTATGTATAAAGAAGACAATGATTGATTTAGGGTAGATATCAGGAAAAATATTTAACTATAAAGGACAGGGAATCACTGAAATAGATTACCCAGGGAGATTGCGGAATGTTTCGTGG
>JAGPOW010001998.1:8294807-8312458 GCA_030014935.1 Caiman crocodilus | reverse complement strand
TCTGACCCCGGTGCTCTTTCCTGCCAAGGCAGGGGGTCGGACTAGATGATCTGCCCAGGTCCCTTCCGACTCTAGACACTATGATACTATGATACTTCCAGGAGGGCATCACTGGTAGTAGCCTTACCCACACCAAACAGGTGGTCAATGTACCGCAGGCTGGCAGGCGCCGCCATCACGAGAAGAATGAAGGCCACCCGGGTGTCTGCAAGGAGGGGTGGCCACATGGTGGTGTCCTGCCATTCCAGGTGTGGCCAGAACTGCTTCAGGAGATCCCAGAAGGTGACCCAGATCATCCTGAAGGCTTTCAGCCACTGCTTATTGTCCCAGGTGTGCTGGACAATGTGCTACCAGTCCTGGTTGGCACAATGGGCCCAGAGGTGGTAGGGCTGGAGCCCCTGGAAGGAGAGGAAGTTCCGGTGGAGGCATCCTGGAGCCCTTGCTCAGCATTCCTGGTGGGATCCAGCCATGTGAATGAGGTCAAGGTGGTAGGTGCATGGTGGTGGCCCTGGGATGGTGCACAGCAGGTGGTCACTGTGCATGGGGGAGCCAGGAGGAGCAAGATGGTCATGTATCAGGTGGCCATCAGCACAGCAGGCCAGCAGGGCCAGCACAGCAGTGAGAAGGAGTGCAGGGAGCTGGCCATCATGGCCAGGGGCAGGGCCAGGAGCAGCCATGGCACGGGAAGGCACAAGTGGTGTGGAGAGAGCTGCTGCATGCTGCCCCTGCACTGTTCATGCTACTCCTAGCCCGAGAAGTTGCTGGCCAGGGAACAGGGAGGGCCTGGCTTCTGAATATGGCTGCCAGCTGAAGCTTGAGCCTCAAGCTCCCCCAGCTGGTGGCAGGGGTCTGTTGCGGGCCACAGGACATGGGAGCAGATTGGCAGCAAATTTTCTACTGCTTCCCTGCATGTGTAGACACCTGCCCAGCACTGTTTAGTCACAAGTAAACTGGTGCCTCAGTAAATGCACGTGTAAACATACCCTCTGAATCCTAGCCTTGCCCTCCAGTCTAACCTACTACTCTCCCCAGTTTGGTGTCATCCACAAGCTTGCTGAGGGTGTGCCCCTTCCCATCTTCAATATCTTTTTCATTAATGATCTGGAACAAAACCGGCCCCAGAACTGACTCCTGGGGCACTCCACTTGATGGTGGCTGCCAACTAGATGTGGAGCAATTACTACTACCCTTTGAGCCTGACAATCCAGCCAGTACTCCATCTACCTTACAGTCCATTCATCCATCTTATATTTCATTAACTTGCTGACAAGAACATTTGTGGAAAACCATATCAAAAGCCTTTCTACAGTCAAGATGCATTACATCTACTGTTCTCCCTGCATCCACCAAGCCAATCTTCTCATCATAGAAAGCAATCAGGTTGGTCAGGCGTGACTTGTCCTTGGTGAATCTACGCTGACCGTTCCTAATCACCTTTTCCTCCAAGTGCTTAGACATGGATTCCTTGAGCGCCTGCTTGCCTGATTTTTCAGGGGCCAAAATATGGCTGACTGGTATGTAGTTCCTTGGATCATTCATTTTTCTTTCCTTTCTTATAAGTTGGACACTATATTTGCCTTTTTCCAGTTGTCCAGGACCTCTCCTGATCACCACGTGTTTTCAAAGATGATAATCTGCAGTTCTGTCATGACAGCAGCCAACTCTCTCAGCACTCTAGGTTACATCCCACCTGGCACCATGGACTTGTACGTGTCCAGCTTTTCTAAATAGTCCCTCACCTGTTCTTTCACCACCATTGGCTGCTCACCTCTTCCCCAAGCTGTGCTGCCAGATGCAGTAGTCAGGGAGCTGACCTTGTCTGTGAAGGCCGAGGTGAAAGAGGCATTGAGTACTTCAGTCTTTTCTGCATCACCGTCACTAGGTTGCCTCCCCAACTCAGTAATGGACCCACAGTTTCCCTGATCCTCCTCTAGCTACACTTGTGGAAACCCTTCTCATTACCCTTCACATCCATGCATGCCCAAGCAATACTCTTATACTCTTCCCCAGTTGTTTGTACAAGTTTCCACTTCTTGTAAACTTCCTTTTTTGTTTCAGCTCACTAAAGTAAGCTCCGTACTTGCTCTGGACTCTAGTTAAACAACGGGCTTAAGTATTGGTCTAACTGCTGAGTTTTAGTTACTTGTGCTGAATATATGGTTAGTTACTCTTATTTAAGGAAATAGTTTACATTAAAGATTCACCTTCAATGAGCAGGGCAGCAAACTGACTTCCAAACTGCTTACAAACTGCCCTGTTTGCTGGCTTCCTGGTTGCTTGCTATAGTAGGTCATGCTCCAGAGCTGGCCCTGATGCCCCCAGCGGTGAGGCAACCCCTGCCCTGCCCTGCCCCTGGCCCCAGTGTCCTCCACCCTAGGCCCCTGGCCCTTGTCCAGCTCCTATCTAAGCTAGATTTCCATCTCTCTTTCTCTCTCCTTAGGCTTGGCTCTCCCTCCTCAGGTGTAATCCCTGAATCAAGGCCCCTAGCAGGGCTCTAAACAGTGGCAACCCCCCTGCCCTGCCCCTGGCACTCCACCATGGGTTAAACCCCTAGGTGCCCCTCAGGTGCTCCACTCACTTCCCTTTTAGCCACTCCCAAGCCACCAGTAGAGACTGGCACCTAGGAGTAAGCCTTCTGGCAAACATAACCTCCCTACCCCCACCCCCAGGTCCAGACATAAACAATGGCTGCCTGTCTGCATAACAAGGCTTCCCCTTATCCCAGGTACCATTTTCCTGTAGGGCACCAGCACTCTGTTTGACTTCCTCAGGGTAGCCCTGGGGCCAGCTAGGAGAGATCTGGAATTCCCCTTGCTCTGGAGATCTTCCCTCACCAGTTTCCAGGGACAGCCTACCTGGACTGGCTCTTGTTGGCCCTTGTTAGGGCTTTTATCACACAGAGACACCCACCTATCAGCTTTCCCAAATGCTCAGAGCATGCCCAAACACACAGCCCACCAAAGAAACACTCATCATGCCAAACACACAGGCAGCCTTGACTCATTCACTTTCCCAGAGTAGGATCTGGTACTTCGCTTCTCTTCCTCTTCCCCTTCCTCCTCTTACTCCCAGCAAACTTTTGCAAACTTTTGCAAACTAGCCCTGGTCACTCACCCAACAAGAAACCGCCCTGACACAATGCAAGCACAAGAAGAATGGCAAGAGACCAATGTGGCTGCACAAGGAGCTTCTAAAATACCTCCAATTTAAGAGGAAAGCATACAGGCTATGGAAGAATGGGCATGTTACCAAGGTAATGTACTAGGGGCCTTTATACACGCCGCATTATTTACCCTTTCTTACACTATAACTGTGTGACTGTTTGCACAAGCAGGTTTTCCAGATGCTTTAAAAGTCTGTATGGCTCATTAAACTAAAACTCCTTTGACATAGTTTAGTTTGGCTCACAGGGAATTGAAGTATCACATCCATGGATCTGTTGCATGAAAACACTGAGGTACTCAAAGACATGTAACTTTTTTGTAGTTCACCCCTTTGAAATGCTTTTGCTTTCAAATTGCTTCAGCTTTTTTTTTCCCTTGTGCAGTTTGCTGGCTGGGCAATGGGCATGGGATTGTGGCGGGGGGCCCTAAATGGTGAGGCAGTGCTGAACCGTCCTGCTCTTCTGTGGCGCCAGCTATGGACCAGGCTTAATTCATTCAAAAACCGAATGCGTGCAAACACTGATACAATGCTCCAAAATAAGCAAGTTTAAATTATATAAACCTACTTAATTTCATGAGGATTAAAACCTGTGGTGTGTACACACACCCCTCGGAAATAGCCAGAATCTGTAGGGACAAAATCAGGGAGGCAAAGATAAAAAAACAAACTGCACCTGGCAAAGGTGGTTTAGGACAACAAGAAGAGGTTCTATAAATATGCTGGCCAAAAAAGAAGGGCCAAGGAAACTGTGGGTTCTCTGTTGACAAGCCAGGGGAACTCCTAACCAAAGATGCAAAGAAGGTGGAGCTCCTCAACAGCTGCTTTGCCTCAGTCTTCACAAAAAAATTAAGCTGCAGCCAGACACTTAATAAGGATTACCTGGTAAGGAAGGGGGCAAGCTGGGCAAGGAGATAGCAAGACAGACAGTCAGGGAGCCTTAGTTGGTCTGAATGAATTCATATCAGCAGGGCTGGATGAACTTCATCCCAGGGTCCTGAAGGAACTGGCAGGGGAGATCTCAGAGTCCCTAATAATGATCTTCATTAAATCTTGGGAGATGGGTCAGGTACTAGAAGACAAGAAAAAGGCCAACATAGTCCCCCTCTTTATTAAAGGCCAAAAGGAGCACCCAGGGAACTACAGACCAGTTAGACTCACCTCAATAACTGGGACATTATTGGAGCATATCCTAAGGAAGGTCATTTGCATCCATCTGGATGAGGAAAGGCTGATCATAAGCAGCCAGTATGGATTTACAAAAATCCTGCAAAAACAAACCAACAACCAAATCATGTCAAACAAAACCAGTCTCCTTCTTTGACAAAGTAACTACTTGGATGGATGAATGGAATGCTAGGGATATAGTATATCTAGGCAACATTCTCATAAACAAATTGGAGACATGTGGGCTGGACAAAAGTACTACAAGGTGGATAGATAACTGGCTCAAAAGCCACAAGCAAAGGGTAATTATTAATGTGTCCATGTCAGAATGGCAGGAGGTTTCACACAGAGTCTCACAGAGGTGTGTCCTGAGCCCAATGCTGTTCAATGTGTTTATTATTGATTTGGATGTTGGCATAGAAAGCTTTTTGAACTGGTTTGCAGATGACATGAATCTGGGAAGGATTACAAACACATTGGAGGATGTGAGCACAATTCAAAAGAATCTTGACAAGATTGTAAAGCTGGGATCAAGCTAACAGGATGAAGTTCAATGTGGACAAATGCAAGGTGCTACACCTTGGGAGGAATAATAAAAAATACAAATATAAAACAAGTGACATGGGGCTAGATGGAAGCACTGTGAAAAAGGACTTGGGAGTCTTGCTAAATCACAGACTCAGTACGAGTCTGTCATGTGATGCAGCCACACAAGATGAATGTGGTTTTGGGATGCATCAATAGAAGCACTGGGTCCAAGATATGAGGTAATAGTGCCTCTCTACCTGGCAATGGTTAGGTCTCATCTGGAGTTGTGTGTGCAGTTCTGGGCTCCATATTTTTAAAAGGACATGGACAGAGTGCTTTATGTGAGCGATTATTCCTTTGGGCCAGCTGGCTCAGCCCCTTATTTCTGTTTAGACCTTGACCTTCTTGGTCTTGGTCTTCTTACTCTGGCTGCTACTGTCAGCTCTAGACCCCATTACTCTGGCCTTGGCTTCTTGCAAGCAGCCTCTCTCTTGGAGCCTTAAGCCCCACAGCCTAGGTTCTGGAGTCCTGGCCCTCTGGCCTCACCCTGTTGCTGCACGTTCTCTGCCTTCAGAAGCACTCATTCCCCCCTCTTTGTGGCCCTCATGCCTAAAAGGGAATAATTAGCCAAAGGCAATTCCCTTTGGCTAGTTATCAATTGAGGCTTCTCTCTAGTGGCCTGTTTTTCCTATCCTTCCTCTCCTGTATCTTTGCTTCTTAAGCCTTCACCCATTCAAGCTGCAAAAGCCCTGCTCTTAAGGGGGCCTTGCAAGCAAAGGTTGTCCCACTTCCTTCTCTCAGTAATAGGGCAAGGCTGACCAATGATAAGGTAACAGGTTCTGTGGATGGGGTGTCAGGGGTGGGAGCAATGAATATGATATGCCTTGACTTCAGCAAGGCTTTTGACACTGTATGCCATGGAATTCCCATTAGCAAGCTAAGAAAATACAGACTAGATGAAAGTTTCATAGTTTTATATTTGGTAGGGTCAGAAGGGACCTAAAAAGATCACCTAGTCCAACCCCCTGCCATGGGCAGGAAAGGATGCTGGGGTCATATGACCCCAGCTAGGTGGCTGTCTAGCCTCCTTTTGAAGGCCCCCAGGGTAGGGGCGAGCACCACTTCCCTTGGAAGTTGGTTCTAGCTCCTAGCCACCCTGACAGTGAAGTATTGCCTCCTGATATCTAGCCTGAATCTACTCTCAGTGTTTTATGACTGGTTGGATCATCATGCTCAATAAGTAGTCATCAATGGCTTAATGTCCAGGTGCGAGGAGGTATCAAGTAGAGTTCCCCAACATCTTAATTGATGGTGTGGACAATGGAATCAAGTGTATGCTTTGCAAACTTGGGGATGACACTGAGTTGGGTGGAATTGCAGACAATTTGGAGAATACACTAGGATCCAAAATGACTTGAATAGACTGGCGAAATGGTTCAAAATAAATCAGATGAGATTCAACAAGGACAAGTGCAAAGTCCTGCACATGAGAAGAAATAATTGCATGTACAAATATAGACTGGGGAATGCCTGGCTAGACTATACTATTGCAGAGAAGGACCTGGTGGTTTCAGTAGACCATAATCTGAAAATGAGCTAACAGTGTGCTCCTGTTGCAAAAGAAAGCCAACAGCATCCTGGGTTGTATTAACAGGAGTGCCACTTGCAAATCAAGAAAAGTGATTCTTCCACTCTTAAGTACCGGAGAAGTCTCACTTGGAGTACTGTGTCCAGTCTTGGGTGCCACACTTTAAGGAAGATGTGGAGAGATTGGAAAGTGCCTAGAGACAAAAATGATCTGGGGCCTGAGAAGTGAGATTTATGAGAAGAGTCTAAAAGAACTCAGACTATTTAGTCTGGAGACGAGAAGATTGACGAAGGATTTAATACCAGTCTTCAGAAGGGTAATTCTAGACATGGGCTTTTCCTCTGCAGCTGTGGGGTTAATTGTGGAGAGAGGCTTTTCAAAAAGGTAATTCTAAGGATGGAATTTTCTTCTGCAGCCATAAGGCACATGGCTAGGAGCAATGGCCTCAAGCTGTATCAGAGGAAATTTAGGTGGGAGAACAGGAGGATCTTTCTGATTATGAGTGTGGTCAAGAACTGGAAGAGGCTACCCAGAAAAGTTGCAGGCTACTCTTGTCTTCTGTTTCAACATAAGCGTACAAGGGGCTGAATATCAATAATGTGCAGCATTTTTTAGCTTGTTATGAAATCAGATGAATCTGGCAGGGGATATATCCATTTCTAACCAGGACTCAATCATGCTGAATGTCATATTACAATGATCACAGTCTTCTCTTTTTTCCAAGCTTATTAAACAGCCTGGCTGACATAAAAGGGAACTATCTCCCTGGCCCTAATAGGAGTACCATGTCTTTGGGATTAAAATTGGAGGCCCTGAGGCCAGGTGTGTGAGGCATATAACTATCAGGGCCCAAAGAAACAGGTTGGGCTGAGGCAGTAAGAGCATGGGGGTGTAGGGTCCTCAAAGCTGGGACAGGGGGGCTGTAGTATCTTCTGACCGAGAAAGAAATGCAAACAGACGGTTCCTGGGTGTGAGGGGGGTGGTAGGTGCCTGAGTGGGGTCAGGCTTGATGTATTGGTTTCTCACATGGAAAATATTTGCAACAGCAGTACCTGAGCCCAGAGAAGCTGAAGAATTCATAGATTTCATATATTTCATAGACATTTGGGCTGGAAAGGACCCCAGAGGATCACTGAGTCCAGCCCCCTACCCCATGGGCATGAAGTCAGCAGGGATCATGGGATCCCAGAAAGATAAACACCCAAATGTGTCCTGAAGGCATTCAAAATGGGTGCTTGAACTGCCTCTGGTGGCAATTTATTCCAAACCTTGGGGGCTTGGAGAGTAAAGAAGTTCTTCCTTATGTCCAGCCTGTATTGGTCATGATGGAGTTTGTGACCATTTTATCTTGTCCTTTCTTGGGGCACTGTGATGAACAGATGTTCCCCCAGATCCTGATGAGCACCTCTGATAAACTTATAGGTGGCCACCAGATCACCCCTGAGCCTGCACTTATCTAGGCTGAAGAGTCATCATAAGGTCTGTTTTCCTGACCTCTGATCATGCACGTGGCTCTCCTCTGGACTCTCTCAAGCTTCTCCACATCCTTTTTGAATTTTGGAGACCAAAACTGGATGCAGTACTCCAGCTGTGGCCTCACCAAGACCGAGTACAACAGAAGAATGACATCCCGGGATTTGCTTGAGAAGCATCTATGGATGCAAGCCAGTGTTTTGCTTGCTTTACTAGCCACAACATCACATTGAAGGCTCATGTTCATCTTGTGGTCAATCATGAACCCCAAGTCCCTTTCATCTGCAGTGCTAAACTAGCATAGCACTGCTGAGCCTGTAAGAATGCTGCAGGTTTTTCCTCCCATGGTGGAGAACCTTGCATTTTTTGGTGTTCTCATCTGCCCATTTCATGAGCCTGTCAAGATCTGCCTGGTTCACTCTCCTGTCCTCAGGTGTGGATGCTTTACCCCAGAGTTTGGTGTCATCAGCAAACTTGGCCAGTCTGCTTCTGACACCAATGTTCACATCATTGATGAAGATGTTAGCTCCTTGAGGGAGCCCTCTGGTGACCACACACCAAGATGATTGGCTTCGGTCAACCACCACCTCTGGGTCTTGCCACAGAGCCAATTCCCCAGATCATGGTGAGGACAAGGCCACAGTTAGCCAGTTTTTCCAAGAAGTGATCACAGGATATCATACTGAAGGCTTTTTTAAAGTCAAGGTATATGACATCAATCTCTTCCCCCCTGTCTAGGTGATAGGTCACCTGGCTGTAGAAGGAAATGAGCTTGGTCAAGCAAGACCTACCCGCAACAGACCCATGCTGGTGATCCCTCAGGATATTGCCGTCAGCTAGTCTGTTAAGGATGGCCTCTTTGATAATCTTTTCCAAGACCTTCCCTAGGGCAGTGGTCAGGCTGATGGGCCTGTAGTTTGCCGGATCTATTTTCCTCCCTTTCTTGAATATTGGCACAACATTGGCCTTCTTCCAATCTTCGGGCACTTCACCAGAACATCAGAAGTTCTCAAAGATCTGTGCCAGGGGCTGAGCTATGATGCTTGCCATCTCCTTGAGTACCCTTTGGTGTAAACTGTCAGGGCGGGCTGACTTGAAAGTATCCAGCCTGTCAAGGTATTCCTTCATGAGGGTCAGCTTTGATGGGGGGTAAGGAATCTCCCTCACCTAGAACTCCCTGACCCACAGTGGACATGGGCATCCCATGGGACTGATGAAAAACTGACGCAAAGTACCCATTTAGCAAGTTTGCTTTTTCCTGGACGTTAGTTGTCCCAGCTGGTTTAGCAGGGGTCCAATGTCACCCTTGCTTTTCCTCCAGCTCCCCAAATATCTAAAAAAAGGACTTTTTATTATCTTTGATGTGACAGAGAACCTAAGCATTTCTAATGAGAGTTGGAAAAGGTTTGAACTCACATACTTTGTGGCTGGCCTAGTACCCTGCTTCACCCCTGGGTCTCCACCACAAGGTGCTGGCAGGAATTGGGACAATTTTGCAGGAACTAAACTCCATCAGGAAGAAGAGTGAGAGTAAGTCTGGGGATGCAGCAGGCTGCTTGCTTGGAGTCTCCTGCCAAGACCCTTTTCACGGTCTGTTAACAGAAGCCCCTTGAAATGAAGAGCAGGTAGCTGACATGGGGCTCTCACTAGCAGTGAGTCCCCCTGTGCCCCAAAAGAGTTTATCAACCAAACTAGGATAGTGCTGCATCATCAGGTTCCTCTTCTTCCTCATAGCCCTCACTGATGTAATGCTTGAGCATCTCAGAGCCCTGGTGTGCTTCTTCTCACAGCATGCAATGCCACTAGGAAGTTTTGGCCCCTTTCTCCACTTGGAAGTGCTTGCCTCAGTCACATAGCAGTTTTGAACTGAATCCTCCTGCTTTTACAGGTCAAGGTTGATGCTTCACATGGGTGAGCAGTGTACCCAGTGTGCTGGGGCAGCATCTATTCTGTGAAAACATGTAGATCTCAGTTTCTGCAGCTGACAGTCATGGATGAAGAGGGAAAGAGCCAAGCATCACTCAGTCTGCAGGGTGTGAGACCTTTTCTGATAGCATGCCAAGCTGGCCAACATGCACAGCCTTTGTCTTCGCAAATTCCTGTGCCTGGCCAGGCGAATTGGTCGCTGCACAGCCCCTGCCTATGTTCTGCTTATGCTGTGTAACCTTTCCAGCTGCCCAGGGCTCTGCCAGTGGCTTCAATTGATCTGCAAGTAAGAGCCAAGGCAGATACTGAAATATTTTCTTTCTTCTGTTAGTCATTGCCTCCCAGCTGCCTGGCTGCTGCTGTCCAGACTTCCTGGAGACCCTGGAATCTATAAAGCTTTCAGCACACCCTCTCTTTCAATCCCCACACTTTCTCCAGACTTGCCGGCACAGATCTGGCTGTGAGGAGAGTTGGGCCAGGTGTTTTGGTAACACCATCTTGTTAAGCCCAGAACTGCCTTCCCTCATTACGTCTGCTTGTCCAAGTTTAATGAGTTGTGACAAACCCCTTTAGAGATGTCTAAATAATCTCTCCTAATAGATCCCACATGTTCTTCCCTAAGTGCTACAACAGACTCTCTGAAGAGCCCATCTCAGCTGCTTGGTCATCTGCAGCTGCTGGGGGCAGATGTGCCTTGTTCCCTGCTCCTTCTCCACCCCCAAAGCAGGATAGAGAGGCTTCTCACCAACAAGCACCCCCTTCTGATAACTTCTGACAGCTCTACCTTACAGCCCTAGACTCCAAGTCCAAGTGGCTGGTTTGGAGTAAGCAGAAAGGAAGGTTATACTGAGTGGAATAATAGGCTCCCTGTGAATGGGGGAGGGAGATGGAGATGGACTCAGTTATTGTAAAGGTGAAAGAATGTGTTAAAGAATAGGGGTATTATAGTCCAGGGATGGAGTGTCATCCTGTAAGGAGGATTCACCATGTGTTGCTCTAGATCAGAAGGTGGAGTAGTATAGTAAAGGATGCAGAGTGTTGTAGTGAGAAGGATGAGCTGCTGTAGTGAGAAGGGTTTGTGAAGAATGCAGGTGATTTCTGCATTCATTATATGCAACCTGACTCCATTGTCCTCTTCAAACTTGTGTTTCTTGTACCTGGCTTCAAGGATTCATTTTTCTCCCAAGATACTCGCTAAAGTGAGGAACAGGAAACCAGGGGATCAAAGGGTGCATCTGGCAGTGGGTGTGTAGATTGTCAAGGTTCAGTGGCATTTATCTACATCTGCTTTGGCCATGCAATGTAAGTGTGAAAGAAGGAGAGCTGGTTCTGCCAGCATGGCTGGTGTCCAGCCAACGAGGAGATCTGCACTACCTGATGAGGCTGATCAAGGATTGCCAGACAAACAGCTTTTAGAGATTACAAAGAAGAGGGTTTCTCATCAGCTGCCTGACATAAAGAGAAAGGGAAGAGGTGAAACAGAAACAGAAAGCTGAAGTGACAGACTCCATGATTTGGGGATGAAGGATGGAGGGCAGTGTTATTACGATCATTGTGTATGCTTCAGTTTTCCCAACTTCCTTGACGCTGAAGGCAGGGCAGAGTAGCACCGCCTTTCCCGATCCTTTATATTTAAATTCTTTTCTACTTAGAACCCCTGCTCCCTACAAGTCCATTCGTAGCATCTGACAAACAAGGCCGTTACCTACGAAAGCATACATTCCCCGAACAAGTTAATCTCTAAGGTTCAACCCTGTCCTGCCCTCCACCTGACCTCAGACTAACAAAGTTAACGGCTTCTCTCTATTCCTCGATGCTCTTGGGCGCTTGTCCACAGCATTGGCTCTTTCTGGTTAAAGATGTTCCTGAGGTTTTTTTACTGTTGTAATGTACCACGACTAATGACATAACGTGTACCTTATTTGCCACGTAATGGCTTAATATGTTCTAACTAGTAAAAAACACTAGGGGGCACATCATAACAATTTTACCCTCTTGCCATCACAGTACTAATTTATGCCAGGGGGCATTTTAAGATAGGATTTGATTTTTTGGTTGGTTTATTTTCTTGGGTCATGCCAGGTTCCTGGGGTTGGGGATTGCTGGTGGCTTTTCTTTAGAGACACATTTTTTGTGGGATTTTGAGTTCAATAACCAGTGCTGCCCGCCTCCCCTGCAAAGCCTCCCACTTTTTCTGCGCACTTTTTGTACAAGGCACTGGTGGGTGGGGTGGGAAATCTTTTCATGCAAAGGTCTGCAAAAGCCTGCCTGCCTCCCCCTCACAAGTCTGGCTTGGCATCGAGAGTGGGTGCCTCAGGCCACCCAAAGGGGCTGCCCCCTCCGGCCAAGCCTGGTCCCACAGTTTTCCCTCCTGCTTGTTCTGGGAGCTTGTTGCGCTGGGTGCTGGGGTGGGATACACTTAGGGGTACACAAAGGATCTGGCTGCCTCCCCACCTGCCTCTCTGGGTATTAGCATCTGGGTATCATGAGCACTGCATCAAAGCCACCCAAAGAGGCTGCCCCCTGCAAATTTCTTTCCCGCCATTTTTTTGCACAGGGAACAGTTTTGTTTTGGCATTGTTTTTGGATGGGCATTTCAAGTGTTTTCCCAGCTCACAGGGGTTTTCACACACTTTCCAGGCTGGCACCCAACCATCTGGATTTTTTTTTACACCAAAAACAAGCCTGGGGCGGGCGTGGTGTGTCTGCCACCTCATGGCCTATCAATTAGAGGAGTAGTGGTCAGGGTGTGTATATGCTGTATCAACAAGAGAGTTTTGAGGTGTATGAGCAATAGCACACCACAGGCAAAAGTACTCAGCCAGTGGGGACACTTGCCCCCGGGTGGCACAGGAATGCCAATGCAGCAGTTTGATGAGAGTTCAGGCTGCTGCTGCCGAAGTCATGTGCAGTGCAGCAGTCAAGTGCAGGGTAAGAGCCACTTTGCAACGCTTGAAAGAGGACACCATGACGTGTTCCACATCCAGCACATTTATGCATTGGTAAGTGACACCTGACACTTGACTGTGCACTGAGGGTGGGTGGGTGCATTGTTTGCTTGGATGTAAATAGGGTAGGTGGACTTTATTGTCATGAAGGAAGGTGCAAGGTAATGAACAGCATGAAACCCTGCAGGGGCAGTGCATTACAGTGGCCTTCTCCACCTCCCCATGCCCACCCCCCACTCCTGCTTCCAGGAGTGGTACCCAAGGTCAGGGCAGGAAGCACTGCATGGTGTTTTCCCAATACAAATTCTTATGGACTTAAACTCCCCCCACAACCCCACACCACCCCTATTCCTTCCTCCCTCCATCTCCCCTGCTGCATGGTGGCTCTTAGCACCCACTGTGGTTTTTGAGCAAAGGCCCTCTGCCCCACCCTGGTGGCAGTCATTTTCTCTGAATTTTCTGCACTGCAAGAAGTGCTTTCCTCAGGTCTGAAACCAGGTAAATCTGTGCATTTTCTAAAATGTTCATAGACTACTGTAGCTTGTGTGCCTTTACCAATCATTATTTGCTACAGTGAAGTTTTTCTGAAACAGCAGAAGGGGTATTGGCAAAGCCTAGCACCAGCAGAGCGGCAGTATCGGGCGGGTGAATGTTGTCATTGTAGCGTGCAGGTGGATTAATAATCCTTGAGCCCTGGGGACCCCAGTGCCCATGCCCAGGGCAAGTGCCAGGAGAAGGAGCTCCTGCACAAGAGAGTAGCCCAATGCATCTGGCTGCCTGCTTTGCTACCTCCAAATACAGTAAGACTCTAGAGTCTCGCAAGGTACCCAGAAATAAAAGAGGCTGATATTCTAAGGGTAGGAATGGAAATCTTGAATGCAGGAATAGTTAGAGTTGGGCCAAAGACTTGGACTGTATGCTATTGGGATATCATGTGGGTCCAGGGCCATCCCGGGGGGGAGGGTACTCTGCGACAATACTTCTGCGATGCGAATGTTCAACGACCTTCAAGATTAACCTTTGCTTTCTGCTTAGTCTGTCAGGATTTGAGGAAGCCATTTTCTGTAGGAAGCAAGCAGGCCATGCACTGATTTCTGCCTGTTCCCTGTTGCTCAAAACCTGCAACAGTCAGTCCTATGTTAGCATGAAACCACTCATGTGATTTACATGTCAATAGCTACACAAACCATGTGCTCTTCCAAATTCTCCCTGCATCTTTCTGATTTTGGTTGAAAAGAGCTTTCAATGTTAGCAGAATTCCTTAGCTTCCTGCATTTCACATTTGATGTGTTAAACACCCCCTCCCCCCACAAAAGGTAGGCTACGCTTGTCTGTCTATTGTGAAAATTGCCTGTCTGCTGGAACGCTCTAGACAAAACTATAGATTATCCACTGCACCTCACTACATGGAGTTTGGCCCAATAATTAACAACTCTTGAATGCAGCAACAATTTTGAATGCTATTTGAATTATGGTGTTCCCAGGAGAACTTCTCAGTTCCCCAAGTCAAGTCAAGATGGTTGTTTTAGGAAACAGATGGATGCAGGCTACCAATGTCTTTGTATGAAAAAATTGTCAGCAATTGCCATGGTACTGTGGGCATTCATGGCCCAGCCATGGTGCAAAAGTAGGGGTGTGCTTCCTGGATGTGGGATCAGGCATCCCTTGGGTTGGGGAAGCAGCAAAGCAGGGCATGCAAGAAAAGTTGGGGCACTGGAATGGAAGAGACTTGCCAGCTTTAAGAAATGCCAGTGGAGAAAATGGACATTGCTGGCTCTTGAAAGTGCATGTGAATATGGGGAACAATTTTTTTGGAATCCAAAAAAGAAGTATTTTTCATTAACCTGAACCTTGAACTGGTAAGTGACTGGTAAAGATTTGCAAGAATCGCACCTGGTGTCTTGTTGCAGCACTGCAACAGGAATTCCATGGGTTTCCAAGTGAACCCAAGTGGCACCTGGTGGTAAAATCATTGCAAGGCAGGGAAAATGCCATTTTTGCCCATAAGTCAGATACACATTGAAAAAATAATACAATAAAAATAATCCTCTTGTCACAAATTGCCACGCTAAAACTAAAACATGTTGGAGGGGTTTAATTTACCATGATAAAAAAATCACACAATAAAACAAGGTGACAACATGGATCTTCAGACATGATTCAGCTAGTGAAATGGTGATTTTTGTCATGTGTAAACAGGAAAAGAGCTACATGGACAAATGACTGTTATATACTGGTACTGAATGAGGAAACTTTCACCCTGCACTGGAGGAAAAAGGGAAGTGATATGGTACAGACAGGGCTGTTCAGAATAGGCTGAGACCTTTCACACAGGAAGAAGACATGGGTGGAGACAATGAAACCCCCTACTAGAGATTAGCTTTTAATAACTGGCACATGGGAGTATAGATCAGACCCTCTGAAGACAGACCGTTTTAAAAGGACATTAGGACAAAGAGAGAAAGGTAGCAAAGACTTCCTAGGGACCAGACTAAGACTCTTTTTCCTGGAAGAAACAGACTGTCTCAGTATGGCTTGGGAACTGTAACCCTGTATAGTTGAAAGAGATGGTAAACAAGCTTTCAGGCACAAAGTGCCCTTCCTCAGATTGAAAGCTTGTCCATACAGTTGGTTCAGTAAAAAGATATCATGAAAACCTTTGCTTTTCACAGGTTTATTGGCTGTAACAATGCTTCAACCTGACTAAGCACTGAAAGGCTGCCTGCCTGGCTGCAGTTCTCTTCTGGTTGCATTTCCTTCTTTGGCGTAGAATCAGAAAGAGAGCAAATCTGGGTTTACTGCCAGGCTGGTAAAGGAGACAAGTCTCAAAGGAGTTTTGGGGTTGGCCCCATTTTTAGCTGGCTTCCAGGATTACTCAGAGAGACTGAGCAAAATTAAGAAATTATACAAGCCCACAGGACAGCTCGTAGTAGTGGCAGGATGAGTGCAGTAGTAGTGTCTTGCAAGTACCAGCTGCAACTGTAGAAAGAAGTTTAGTTAAAGACCGTGGCTGAAAAAACAGCATCCAGGTAACAGCCTAAAAGGCAGAATATGGTGTTCAGCAGAGAGAGATTCACCCAGTCATCAAGGCACAGCTGGCCAACCAGTATAAGAAGTTGCAGAACCAACTCCAAGTCAGCAGCCCAGTTCACCAGCTGGAGAAGGAAAAGAATCTGAGGAAGGCAGCAGTGATTCCTATAGCAGTCAGAGAACCAGCAGGGCTTCATCACAAGCCACTTTCCCAAACCAGGATCTGGACCAGCAGACATGAGATGAGCACTTTGAGAAAAGGAGCTTTGGAAGAAGTTAAAAAGATGGGCCTAGAATTTGGCAGACCAGGAGAAGGAGCGGGCCATGTGAGGAAAACACAGACACAAGGAACGCCAATGGAAATCAAGAAGGTGAGAAGCAAGAGAACAGGAGGAATGGTATAAGGAGTTAGAGCTCTGCCAAAGTATAGATGTTATATCACCATCTCCCATCTCTGGAGAGAGATGCCAATGCCTTCCTGACTGCCTTTGAGAATATTTGTGATCTGCCTCAGGTTCATCCTGCAGGTCAGCTCCATTATCTGGCTCCTAACAGATTCTAAAGCCATCAAAAAGTGTAACCAGATGGATGGAACTAATGTTGAGGATTAGGAGCAGTTAAGAGACCTTATTTCTTAAGTTTGAACCAACACTGAAAGCCTATATGACAATATTTCAGGATATGCAAAAGACCTCTAGGGATGATATCCAAGGATGTTGTGATCCTGAGGTGGAATATCTCCAGAGATGGGCTAAAGAGCCAGCTCTCTCCATACTACAAATTACATGTGGTCTTAGAGTTCAGGACAGTTTTATGAGATGTGCTCCCATTAATTTAAAATGTGGTACATGGTCTCAGAGACAAAGGACCTGTATATCACAGGTTGATCAGCAGACAAGCTTTATAGACAGTTAGTCTGGTTCTGAGAACAAGGTAAAAGGAAAGCAATCTTACTCCGTTGGGTGGGATGGGGGTAGGGGAGGGGGGAATTTCCAAAAGCGGGGTCTGCAGAAATGGGATGCAAGTAAACATGGAACCAAGAAGGGACAGCCAACACAGGTGAACCACTCCCAGGAACATGTGAGGTATAATATCTGCAGAAAGACATAAGTGGCAAACTGAGCAAACTCAGAGTTTATTAATTTGATTGAGAAGCTAGAAAGAATTAGCTAAAGCAGAAAAAAAGCCAGTAGGGTAGTGGGGTGTGCTTAGGTAACCATCATAACAAGTCTTTGAAAACAATATCAAGGCTCACATTTGCGAGAGCCCAGCAGGAAGAATTATGCCGAGGGGAAACCAGCATGGGTTCGTAACAGGTAGATCATGCCTGACTAATCTAGTCTCTTTCTATGACCGGGTTACAAACACCTGGATGCAGAAGTAGGGGTTGATGTCATTTACTTAAACTTCAGGAAGGCCTTCGATACGGTATCCCACCCCATACTGGTGAACAAGTTAAGAGGCTGTGACTTGGATGACTACACAGTCCAGCGGGTGGTGAATTGGCTAGAGGGTCGTACCCAGACAGTCATGGTGGATGGGTCAGTATCGACCTGGAAGGGGGTGGGCAGTGGGGTCCCGCCGAGTCGGTCCTTGGGCTGATACTCTTCAGTGTCTTCATCAGTGACTTGGACGAGGGAGTGAAATGTACTCTGTCCAAGTTTGCAGATGACACAAAACAGTGGGGAGAAGTGGACACACCGGAGGTCAGGGAACAACTACAGGCAGAACTGGACAGGTTGGACATATGGGCAGAAAACAACAGAATGCAGTTCAACAAGGAGAAATGCAAAGTGCTGCATCTAGGGAGGAAAAATGTCCAGCACACC
>JAGPOW010001998.1:8253807-8292676 GCA_030014935.1 Caiman crocodilus | reverse complement strand
GCCAGGGCTGCATACCTGTTCCCAAGCAGAACAGATGAAAGATGCTCTTTCACCTCTGAAGACAGCCTGTCACTTGTGTCTGAAAAATGCTAGAGACCCTGTAGGTTTGTACAAGTCTGTCCTTGTGAAAGGCAGCTGCAGGGGGTGTTCATTCCGGCTTTTGCCTAGAACATGGCAGAGAAAGGAGCCATCGCCATTCTGTTTCTTGTAGCAATTTGATTGACTGACTAGGGTAGGCAGGGATAATGGGAATTGCGGCAGAATGTGGCCAGTGCAAGCAGTAGTCCAGAACTACAATCTCGGAGGGCTCCGGGGACTTTGCACAAACAAAAGCATGATTGAGTCCTCCTCTCCTGCTTGATTGTTACTTCTGGGGTTAATGCATCAAAAATTCAGTAGACCCACAGAGAGCGATGAGTCCTCAGTTTTCCATTATCTAGCAGCCTTCTGTCACGTTAGAGCTATTTATAAGAGAGCTATTTATGAGAACCTCCTATAGCAAAGCAGGAAGAATCTGTGTGCTAGGGCATTAAATCACCAGACATGACATCTGAAGCTTAGCACTATGCAGAAGTTGCATCAGAGCCAACTCCTCTCCTCTTTCCTCACAGGGGTGCATACTTCCCTGCATTACCATCCCAGTTGGCAGATTTCTGTCCTCATACAATGCACAGTGGCCAAGAAGGGTACTGCTAGGACATGGTGTTTAGGAACAGGATGTCCTGCATCTAAATGCTACTGCCAGTCTTGGAAAGAAAGGCAGAACACATGGCAGAGACACCTGGTTGTTCACTGCAGATGTCTCCAGCTCCACAGGGGCTGCTCCCTTTGACAGCCGTAAGCTACAAGGTCTCTTTTTGAGGGAGCTCTCCATGGTCTCATTAAGCCTGTCTCCACCAACATATGTGGAGAGAGCCTTCTAAGCATGGGTGTTCCTTCCCTTCTCCTGAGCCCCTTCTATCGCACCATAGACCGCTTTAACATAGAAAGCCCTCTAGGAAATTAGGAGCCTGCAAATGGAAAAGAGTCAGCAAGGGGAGCAAAGGGCTGGGCCAGAGTAGGGTTTTCAGGGCTCCCATCCTCCATGACCCAATATTTTTTGAGAGATTGTTACAGTGCCACAGCCTGTAATATAACATTCCCATCAGACTCCTACTCCCTCTCTGTCATGGAATCTCTGCTTTCCTGCCTGCTGGAAGATAGTTAGGGACAGTGGTACAGGAAGTCCTTAGTGGGGCTACTGTAGCTGGCCTCCCTAGTACTGTCAATCTGAATGTACAGCTGGTATGCATCAGACATACACACAAACACATGTACATTAACATTCAGATCTCTAAATTCCTACTTCAGGCCAGTGCCTTCAAGTTATGCCAGGGCAGATTTAGGCAAAGTATTACAGGCAGATGCTTAATACTGGCATTGTGTCTTGACACCAGAAGGGTAATTTTCATGAAGACCCCCAGCCGTATGCCTCTAGCCCCCATGCTCGTAGGAAAAGGACTATAGATATGAAGGAAGTTTAACTGAAGTCCTGTTGCCCACACAGAGCTCTGAGAGATCTGCCTGACCCAAGCACTGCAGGATGTTCCACAAAGCCATTGCTTGGGGAGACTGGCAACCACCTCCCCAGCCTTCTCATCCAGCCTAAGTAATGCACCTTCGCTGCTGGGGGAAGAACTGGGCACTCCATGCTGTTCCCAAAGGGATCCCTGCTGATGTCACTGAGGGATGGGGAAGTACTGCTGCTACTCTCTGGAGATGAGAAGGGGGTCCTGTCTTTCCCCCAAGAGGAATAGTGGTTGTCCCCATAGCCCAGCAGGCAGCAGAGTACTGACCACATCCACTGCTGCTTCAAGGGCAGGGTAGAGTCAAGGAACAAAGGTGTAAGTGTGTGCTGAGATATACTGAGACCTGTGCTCCCCAAGTTATACCTACATGTGCAAAGAACATGTGACCACGTCCCTTTGAGCTTTGTGGTGCACCTGGCCTCATGGGACCCATGGAGACAGAAGACTTCAATGACGACCCCCTAGTACTTGTGTGGAGCTCAGGAGTTGAATCCCACTTCTCATTAAACAGTGGGGCAAGTCCTGCCTGTCTCATGTATGTCAAAGGTCTCCGAAAGACATGTGCTGAGAAAGGCTAGCTTCCCTGGAGAGGCTTCATACAAAAAAATTCCCTCGGTTAGACCCACGGTGACCATGACTTTGGGATGGTTGCAAGATGTTTTTGTACCCAGACTTTGCTGCTGTTGTGAGAAACAGCCCTATGTGCAGACTGATGTTTCTGGGGCTCAGGAAGTCTCATAAAATGAAGTTTGTTCCCTGGAATTAGTCCTTTTTCAGGCTGTTGGGTATCTCTCTTTCACAATAGAGTCACAGGCAATGCCTCTGCCACTGCCTTGCAAGTGTCATTCTACATATCTGCGGGACCCAGCCAGACCTCATTCCTCTCCTCATTCTCTGCTCTTCCATAATAGGCTTTTGTATCCAGTTGCATAGTGCCAGCCATGACTCCTTCACTTAGCTACGTGTATTCTGTCAGCTTCCCTCAGCTTCTCTCCTGAACACAGCTGTCACTTGGAAGGATTATACCCTGAAATCCCTTCTTGACACGTCAGTCAAAATGCCCAGATTTGCAGAGGTCCAGCTCAGCTCTGGAGTCCTACTTGGAACCGGGGAAGCTGCAGGGCTGCAAAACATTTGAAAGTCAGGTCACTTTTATTTAGGTACTTATAGAGGATCAGGTTCCTGAGTCTGGACATTTGGAGTGAGACTTTTTTTTTTCAACCTGTAGCTGGATCTTCAGACTCTGACCCCTCCTGCTCTCTCCTTTCTCCGTGCCCATCTGTGACCTAGCAACTGATTCCCAAAGTTAGACCTGATCTGGACCTGATTATAGTCCAGCACCATAATGCACTAAACCCCAAGATGTTAGATCAACTCGGTCTGTCCCCATAGGCACATCCAGGACTCTTCCATTGGACAGTGGGGCTGGTACTACATCCCTTATTCAACTACTGCCCTATCTCCCCCATTGCACTGCCCAGACTGCTACCCTGATACTCTGACTTTGGTCAGCTGCCTCATATTCTGTACTTCCCTGGGCTGCCTTCTCAGCACCTTCTCTGTAGGGTCGACACCTTCTAGCTACTTGTTTAGAACAGCCATGCTATGTTTTCTACCTACCGAACTCTTGTATTATTTTTTTCAGTCTTTCTTCAGATTTCTTTGGGCAATTTTCAGTGAAATGGTTGGTTACTGAGAAATTCATAGAAGTCCAAACTTTCTGTAGAGAATATGTCAGTTTTGACAAAAGTTCTGTCAGGACAGGATTGTCAGGGCCCTGTTGAAAACCAGAGAGCACAGATATCCCAACCAGTCAATACCCTGCTGGCTATAGGATTTATCTGAGTCATTGGGAGTCATAGGTTGAAGCACCTGTTCCAGACCAGACAAGGTTCCTTGGGTGAATCTGATATCTTTTATTAGACCAACCTAAATGTTCCAGACCAGGAACTTGAAGCTTGGTTTCCAATATCTCAAATGGCTGCCAGATCTGCTGTTGTGGGTGAAATATATGAAATCCCAAATGTTTGAAGGCTGAATAAAGTTTTTCCCTCCCAGCTCTACTCAGAACTCAATCCTTCCAGCCCCATCACTCATTATACTGCTTCTCTTTTAGGAGCTGATCCAGCAAAGCACTTAACTGCATATTCATCTTTAAGGAAAGTCAGCGGGACTATTCATGCACTTAAAGTTAAGCACCTGCTTAAGTGTATCTTTGGCTTAGGGCCATTAATCCCTCTGTGGTTCTTCCTTGCTCCAAATACAGAGTTGTCTAGGCATGACCTGGAACATGACCTTATACTCTCACAATGGGGTCAGGTTTCAGTGATCTTTGCTCTCCCCTTCCGGATGTACTGATGCAGCATGCTCTAATGAAGACCATAGCTGGTAGTTTGGCCAGACAGCCAGAGCTCCAGAGCACTAAGTCCACTGCTGTCTGACATCTGAAGATGAAGCTCAAAACCCTGTTCCAATCTACAGTTGCTTCAGACTCGACACTGGCTCTTTCCTCACTGAGGTACCTAAGCCCCATAGAAGTGAGGGCTAGAGAGTCCCAGGTGCAAATGGAAATACCCTTAGTGGCAGTGCTCTAGGTGACTCTAAACCTGTTTGAGTTCAAGTCCAGTGTAGTGGCTCCCTCTCAGTAAAATCTTCCCCAGCAATAGCGTCTTTCAGACAAATAAGTGGAAAGACTCATGAGACTATTTTCTGGCCATGTTTTTAACTTCTCTATCTTTGTTTGCCTTCACTAGGACTCACAGTTCCTCCCAGTCTACTCCTTTGCTGGAACCCTGCATGTCATCCATTTAAGAGATTGCTAAAGATTAGTTCTACAGTTTCTAAGGCACCCACCTGGGAACCCTTTCACCACTGTCACCGTCTGGGCTCTGCCACTTGTATTTTCCTGAGCTAACACTTCTCCAGCACATTTTCAGTCCATGTGAGATTGTTTCTCCACAAGCCAGTTTGAGTGAGATGGTGAAACACCATAATCACAACGTCACTGGTGTCCATAAATATTACGCTCACCACAGGCCCTCTCATCCATTAGCTATGTAATACTATCAAAGGAGCAATTCCTTTGTCTGGCCTAACTTATCCCTCAGACACTCATGCTGTTTGTGACACATGGTTCCACTCCTCTGCAGATGTTTACAGATCTGCCTCTCACTGTTTATTCACTGAGCCGACAAGCGGGTGAGCCTCTGGATGCATTTCATTATGATCTATATAGCTTCTTGAAGCCTTTGGTTCAGTGCTTTTGGAAAAGCATGCTCAGAGAGTGTTAGAAAAGTGGGTGGAAGGGAGGGGTGAACTGCACTAATAATGAATCCACTAGCCAACAACCCTGGAGTGAGGTTACCAGGCTTAGTAAACAGGAATCATTTGTTAATACTTGCAGTGCCCTTCTGAACATATGCATTGCTGTAGAAGTGCAAACAGTGTCATTGTTCTTATTATAGAGCATTAGAGGAAATGACATGTCCATCAGGAAGTAGCCTCACTTTTTCTTGGATGCTTTCTTGCCTTTTAGGCCTAGTGAAAGAGATTGTTTCCAGTTAGTTTCAGAAGGCTAAAGGAAATGGGGGAAAAAACTCCTTTTTTTTCCAAAAGAAAATGAAGATGTTCTTAATTAAAGGAGTTAGCATGAAATTAGCCCTAAATGATTCAGTGTGTTGGCACCAACAGAAAGCTGGCATGCATGAACAGCATCCATTGTTCCCCATTGTTTTCATGCTCCATTCATTCAGCCTTTGCCTCCAAGACTTCCCTTGTGGCTGGGCTTGCGTTCACACCTGTGTACCTCTCACTGCCTCTTCCCAGATCACAGAAAGGCTTAGTATTACAAGTGAAGTGAATTAGAGCCATCTGTGCACCAGGAACCACGAAGGCTGCATCAGGGACCCCTTTGTCTCTGTCCTAGCTGACAGGAAGTACAAATGAGCATTATTCCCTTCCTTGTCCTCAGTTCTTTATTAAACTTTCAGTGTACATCTGAAAGTGCCACACAGTCCTTCATCTGTCACTTGTCACCCCTGCCATACTTGGAAAGCTAGAAACCAAATGGCCTGAGACAATGGGTACTGTCCTCTTAACTACCTGCCAGCTGGCTACATTCCAGCCCTTGATGTGAATGCCATGTAGCAGAGAGGTGAGGAGGCAGAGGGAGAAAGAGAGTACCTGCAGTGGGGTGTATTGGGCATGTCCTGCCCTGCTCTGTGAGAAGGAGCAAGGGGGAGAGAGACCCTCTAATGGGATATAAGGAATCGTTCCTGCCTTGAGGAAAATATGTAAATTAGTGACATCTATAGCCAAGCATCACATCACATGTGAAACGTGAGTGTGAAATTTTCCAGCCTGCACTGTGACCCCTTCCAAACCACAGGGAACATGATTTCATATGAACTGATTAGCATTCTGAATGCTCTCAGCTGCAACAGCTTTTGGAGTCCCACACTGGCCAGACTTCCAAGTTCCTAACATGAAACCCCTCCAGCATGTCCTGGCTCCATTGTATTTCCTCCATCCTCACTGAATCCTCTGCCCTCACCAAATTAGCCATTCAACAAAGTCTTAGCCAGCAGCAGGTATTTAAGGGGAGGCAAGAGAAGGCCACTTTCCCGTGCACTGTATCAGAGAAAACTGCCTTCTCTCACATTTGGCATTGACTAGGTGATTAGAGCCAAATTGAGAGTTTTCATCTCAGTTCACATAATTCTGCCCTTGTATGTAACTCAAACTTCATGTACACAAAGTGGTGATCCTTGTCTTTGGGCCAGAATGTCACACACACCGAGTTTTGCTCTTAGTAGACAAGGTGCTATGCCCATGACTCAGTCCATTCCAGGAAATCCAAACCCTGACCACAGCCTTAGGGCAGCCTTTCAGTAGGGCCATTCATTCCCTCCCCACACAGCTCCTATGACACCTATTACTCTCTCAGAATGGGAGTCAGTACATTGGAATCCTGGCTTTGAGATCTTCTAAATCAGGGGTGCACAACCTCCAGCCCATGGGCCAAATGCAGCTGTGGAGCCATCGCATCTTGCCCATGGGGCAGGAAATTTGGAAGCAGGGGAGCAATGGTCATTTAATACAGTCACCCTACCCTTGCCAAATTCCCAAACCTCAAACTCATCTTCCTACCCCTGCCCATGGGGCCAACCCACTCTCCCTTTCTCCCATGGAGCTGGGTCATGTCCATTCCCCCTGCAGGGCTGGGTTGGGGCTGGGCCACCTTTACTTCCCTCCCCAGGACCAAGTTAGGCCCCCTTCCCCTCTGGGGCTGGGTTGCAGTTGGGCTGCCCCCTTGTCCCCTTCTGTGTGTCTAAATAGTACCCATCTCACCATCTCCCATGTCAGAATGGGACAACAGGAAGAGCATCTGGCCTGCTAGGGAAAAATGTTGAGCACCTCTGTTCTAGATTGTGCCAACAGACATGTAATCCCATACAACACCTCTCATTAACATCATCAGTGGGAGATGAATACAAAACAAAGCCTATCCCACTATTACCATGTCTCATATTCAGAGTGACCATGGGAGCTCCAGGGCCGTGTAGACACAGCAAAGCCACTGAGCAGCAGGACTGAGGCAATCAGGTTCTGACTGTAACCTCCCAGGGGCTTTGTGTAAATTCAATAAGGCCTTTTCCTCCAGTTCAGTTTCATTGCAGACATGCTTTGTACACAGCAGACAAAGGCATTTCTTCAGAGCTCTTTTGTTTAACATATTTTGAAATGTAAATGATCTAAAAAGTTTATGTGTGGACTGGGTGAGGCCTGCATGACCAGCTGGAGTCTGCAGCTGGACTTTCCAGTCAAGCCAGATAATGCAAGCCAAAAGTTAGGGCCTGCTGGCAGGCATCACTGTGTGGATTCTTTGCTGTTTCACTAGCATTTACCTTATCTCACTTACAGCCTCTTCAAAGTCACAGGCAGATTTGAACTTCAGCTGTTCTTGCTTCTATTGTGAGGCCCAGTCACTGAAATGCCTTCACTACCTGTCTCCAGGTGTGAAAGGCTTTGCTGTCTGGAATCCCATCACCTTCTCTCATTTCTAGTTATACACATCCCAAAACCTCCACTCTATCTGGCACGTCTCTACAATCTGTAACCTTGCCACAAGCCAGTTCCAGGTGCCTGGCTGCTGCACCTGCTTCTACTGCACCGCTCTGATGCATGCTAATTAGCACACATCAGAACAGACTTGAATAATCCATTCTGTTGTTAATTAATGTGCTCCAGCAGCCTCTGCATCACACTTCACAAGAGGCAGCAGCCTCTGCATCCCCACAAAAGAGGCAGCAGTCTATGGGTCCACACACTTCAAAATGGTGGCAGCGGCGCTTGAACTAAAACTCATCGAATGAGCTTAACTCAAGCACCCCTGCTCCCATTTTGAAGTGCGGGACACATGGATACATGTGATGCTGTAGGAGCTTTAATTAGAGCAGCTTTTGAAGCCACTTTAATTAAAGCACTCCCCTCCCCTGACCTGAAACATGTGTATAGACGCCCACTGTGACTAAAGTCTGTACCTTGCTGTTGAGTATAAATCAAAACTAACTGTGATTATCAGTGTATTTTATGCACAGTCCTCTGTGGTGTGAGATAAGCCACTTAAATAATCTTTGCCTGCAAGGAAGAAGTCATTACTTGTTATCAGATGGATGCCTCTAGGAGTAGAAGAGCCGAGGGCTGATCAGGATTCACACAGATTCACTTGTTGCTGGGAGGAGACAATTAAGTAGCTATGGTTTTAACTTGTGGCTTTGGGGAGCTCAGTTTAGGTCCCGGGTCTACCGTAGATTCTAGGCCTCTATCCTTCATGGTTCCATATCCATACAATAGGGACACAGCTGCCAGGGTACAGAATTATTTAATGTGTTTTTTAATTTCTTGCATTAATCAGACAACAAAGAGGCTGTGTAGATTTCAGTGTTTTGCTCTGTGACAGCAAGGCAGGTGACTGTCTGGCTCTCAGGAGAAAACAGAGAGCCTGTTGGCCCTTATCAGCCAAGGATTTGACTCCCTGTTCCTGACCCATTTTTGAGCTTGCAAGCACGACTTGTTCTTGCCAGGGCCACTTACCATAAGCTCAGGACAATCTATCAGTGGTCCCACCAGAGACCGGTATTCTCTTCTGTATTACTTCCCTAAAGCTAGCCATTGCCTGAGTACAATCACTGTTTGGTCTGTTCTGTGGGCAGGACCAGCCACTGCACTGGCCACGGAGGAAGCCCAGACTGAAGGCAACAGGAACAATATTCCCAGCTAGCACAGCCCCAGTATCTTGTGACAAGGTCAGCAGGGCCAGGTCAGTGGAGTTGTGGTGTTTAGCTAAGGCCCTGTGCTAAAGCACTTTATCTAAACACCTTCAAATGAGCTGATTTATCCCCTACAGCAAGTCAGCCTGGAGGAAGCTACTGGCTCCAGCATCCAAATCACACTTCTCTGCAACCTTGTAGTGTTTTTGGCCCCAATGCCAAGGGCCAGCTTCCATGTACACTGATGTCCACGGGAGTGTCACCATTGCATTCAGTGGCCACTGACCCATGCACCGAGGCTGGGACACAACTCTCCATCCCAGATATAGCAAATCTGTGCTAAGCTTAAGGGTTGAAGCTCAGCTGGTATAAACTGACACAGCTGCAAGGAGTATATGGAGGACCAGTGATTTACTGGGTCCTCTGGGTACACTCACTGAACACTAGCCATATCTGTGAAAGCACCTGTAGTGCATGTGAGAGGTGGGTTGTGCGAGGGAGCACCAAACTCCCTGGAACCATCAGCTGAGGTAGCCCCTGGATGCCAGCTGCAGGGGTCCTGAATGGTGTTGAATGGTACCTGCTCAGCTGGATGGGAAGGCTACCATAGTGCCAACCCAGCCAGGACTCCTTTAGTTGTGTCCCTAGTTCCCAAAAGTAAATTCTCCCAAATACCCACCTAGAAAGTACAGGATGAAGCTACAGACCTTGGTGTTTCTGGGGCCCTCATCCACACCTAAATAATCCCCCAATCCTACCTCATCCGCACAGAAAATTCCCAAAAGAGCATCTAGTCCCATCATTACTGCTCCCCACAGCTTTTTGGCTGTAGCACCTGCCAAGGTGCTTCACTGTGATGCAGAAATGACCCTTGAAGCAGCCCTGCAGAGTGCTTGGCACAGGGACAGTGTGATTCATGTGCCTCCATAAGTCTCGACAGTCCTTCCAAAGTATAGAGACATTCTTGGCAGGAAGCAGCATACACCGCCTTTCCAGCCATTAACTCTGGCTTAGCCTGGGTGGGTGTGAGGAAGGAGATATAGGGAAATGACCTCTCAGAAGCACCAGCCACATCAGTCATACAGGAAACAATGTAGTGGCTTGGCAAAGCAAGTGTAAGGCTCCAGAGTGGGCAGCCAGAGAATGGACCAAGGGGGCCCAACAGATGCTGTCAAACAAGCACAGGGGGAAGATACAAGCCCTCCCTCTCTATGCCAAGGACACTGTTAAAGCTGGTAAAACTAAGGAACTAAGAACTTCATTAAGCACCTGTCTTTGGCCAGGTAGGTGCTATACAGCTTCCCACTCACAATGCCCCACAATCCTGCCCTGAGCTACAAAAGGTCTAAGAGTGCCCCTCCCTCCTACCTTGAGCCCATACCGTGCTGCCACAGCAGATCAGCTCTGCTATGACCTGCACGGTGATGACAGTATCCTTCAGTCCTAGCTTGATTCTTTGCAGCTCTGAAGTGCATTTCACCCCTGCCTTGCACTGTATTTTTCTTTGCCCTGCACCTCTGAGGCCTCTCAATCCTGCTGTTAAAAACTGTTTCTTATTCAAGACTCTTGGCCTCTTTTTGAACAAAGAATGACAGCTGTACTAATTTATATCAAAGTAAAGGATTTTTCAATTGTACGCAGTGACTAAGGGGCTCTGTGTAGGGACTGCGAGGGGCAGTTAGTGTGGAGGGGCTGTGTTCGGGGACCAGGGGCTACAACTGGCAAGGCCAAGTAGTCTCTTGAGTTTAAAGACATCAGTCCTGGATCCTATGTCTTACTTAACATTGACCTTCATTGAAATGCCACATCCAGGCCAGATTCTAGCTGCCAAGTCAAATGTTCCTCTATAATAACACCAGGAGCTTCCTCACAGTCTGGCTTTGTTATATCATGTCCATATACTCTAGAAGTTCATGTAGATCATCCCCAGACCTGTTGCTAGCTTAGCATGTGAAGACTAGTAGTCTCAGTCTCTCTGGAGGGGAGGTAAAGGGCTGTATACTCTATGGGCCTTTGGAATGGGATCCTGGGTCACTGCCCTGCTGCCATCTTTCCCAGTAAGAATGCAGGGAGAGTCGTATAAAACAAGGAGCATTAGGACAGGGTATTAATGGAGGTGAAACCTGCCAAAGGTCCCCATTTTCCTCCAGTCACTCAAGCATGGTATGTATCCAAGCCCTATAGTCACTCATTCCACACCCCCAACCATTAGCAAGAGGCTTTGGAATAGCTCCATAAATCATGCTCATGTACACCCACTTCCCTGGGGTTCCAATGGGATGTGGGAAGTGTCCACAAGTGTGCGAGGCTTGACTTACCCAAACACTGTCAGAACCTTCTCACATGTCCCCAGTCACCAACATTTAAGGCTCCCAGTCTCTGTCCAGGACCTGAGTGGTCAATAGCGCGGCTCATGTTCAACAGTGAGGAGCAAAAGTCCTACCCTGTATCTTACAGCCAAGACCTGGGGTACGGCTGTGCTTGTGGTGCACAAGTTCATTTTCACCAGAATCAAGAGCTCCTTTTGCATTTCTGCAGGTGCTTGAGAGATCTCCCCGCAAGTGATGAAATGTTTAGCCTTTGCTCTCTTCTATGTGGGGTGACAGGTCTGGATATAATCAGCATTAAGAGATGCACTGAGAGAGAGAGCACCGTTCTCCTGTGTTCTGAAATATTATAAGGCTATAAAGCCAGGAAAGGGGAATCAAATACGGGGAAGAATTAATCTTTTCTCAGAGATCTGGTTAGACATGGTAGAAGAACAGGGCAGGCCCAAATCCCCTTTCCTTAGAGAGTCAGCTGGATGTGCTCAGAACAGAACTCCTAACTGGACATGGCAGGAGTATGAGGCCAGGCTGCAACCCTACTGATAGAAATCCCTGATTTCCCAAGATATTTCCATTTAGGTAGAGAGAAGCAGTTCTACCTAATAGCAAGATTATCTGGGGCCAATGACTGTCGAATTTCACAAGCATTTGGAGAAATATAGTCACTGTTTTTCTCACGTAATAATTGGGTCTCTTCAGAGTCAGTGGCAAGTACTCACCTGCCCCTCATTTTCCTCTTGAAAAATCCATTGGAGTCAGCTGAAGATCTTATGATCGACTGAAAGTGTCATTTGGCAGGTGCCAGTGAGATGCAGAGAAATGCCTCCGCTAAGCAACTGGCCTCAGTTCTTTATTCAGAGAAGCTTTGGTTGCACATCTGAAACCCATTGCCTTTGTGCACATTACCATATGCCTCATTGCCCTTAATTGCTTACTCCAAACAGACTCTGTAAATCCTGCCTGCCTGCAATTTCCACTGAGTGGAGCTGGATGTATGAGTCCCCTGGTGACCATGAGCCTGGGGTCAGAGCTGTGCCAGGGTCCACGTTTGGCTTTATGCCCTTTCCAATATCAGCTCTTCTGCTGCTGATACATTGACCCATACTGTTTCCTGCTGCTTTCCTGGAAGATTTCTTGGACTGGCTCATCACTTCTCATTTAGAGATGTCAGACTTTTTCAAAGACACCTTTGACTTTCTCAGGAACTCTAAAGACTATGGTTCTCAGCTATGCAACAGTCCTGTTGAACTACTTCCTGCTGTCCTTCCTCCTGCTTCCTCAGCCTCATTACTTATGCAGATTCCTTGTTCTTTGTAGAATTAGTCTTACTTTACTGCACCCCTTTGACTCTCCCTCACACCATCTTCAGGTCTTTTGCATTTCTGGCTGGTAGCTTCTTTCATGGGCTTGAACATCCAATATATGAAATACCTCCATGTTGTGACCCAGAACTGGGTCAGGCCTCCCAGGAGCGCTGCACTGCACCTCTGCAGGTGGGCAGTGGTGCTAGGGGAGACTTGGCGGGCTAGAGTCCCCCCAGATTCACCTCAGCCCCCCACCACACATCCCTACCAATGCCACTGCCTGCCCGCAGAAGCTCCGCGCAGCGAGGTGCTCCTGGCCCAGCCCGGTGCATGTGCACAGTGGTGTGGTTGCACAGACACAGGCAGGCAGCAGCACCTGCCAGTCAGTGAGACAGGGGCCTGTGAGGGGACAGTATGTGGCTGGGTGAGCATGTGTCTATCTGTCTCTGTATTTGCATCTGTGTGCACATATCTGTGTGTGTGTGTCTGTGTATGTGTGTGCATGTGCAAATCTGTGCATCTGTGTGTGCATGCATCTGTGTGTGCTCACATCTTTGCATGTTTGTGCATCTCTGTGTGTGCATGTGTGCATCTCTATGTGTGTGCAAGCATATGTGTGCACGTGTGTGTGCATCAAGGTATGCATCTGTGTGTGTGCATCTGCGTGTGTTTGTGTGCATATCTATGCAACTGTATGCAAGTTTCTGTGTGTGCGCCTGTGTTCACACACCTGTGCACTTCTGTGCATTGTATGCACATGTGCCCAATTTTGTGTGTGCGTGTTTGTGTATAAGCGTGTGTCTGCACGTGTGTGTGCATGTGTATGTGAACGTGTGTGTGTGTTCATGGCAGGAAAGTGTGTTTGTGTGTTCATGTGCAGACAGTGAGTGAGAGTAGAGTGCGCACCTGTGTGTGTGTGCACCTGTGTGTGTGTATGTTTGGCCATAGCAGGGGAGGGGGACTGGTGAGCAGGGGGTAGAGGCAGGAATGTACCCTCCACCCCCAGCCCGGCAGGGTTCACCCAGCCTCCCCCACCAGCACCAGGAGCAGCCCAAGCTCCCCTGATGGCACTATTTTGTGTTTGCCCAGGACCCCAGTACACCTTATTTCGCCTCTGGGCTGGGAAAAGGCTCCAGGCTGAAATCTTGCCTGTTTGAGTAAACCCACAGGATGCTAGGCAAAATTATACTATTGCTGCACTACCAAACACTACAGCATCCTACCTACTCTACCGTCACCTGCTGTCTCTGGTAAGTGAGCGCAACAACCCTAAATTTGAGTTCTGCACTCATGGAAACTTCCAGTGGCTCTAGTAGGTCCCTTCCCCATTACAATTCAGGAGTTAGCCCTGTACTCTAGCACCCTGCCACTCTTACAGCTGCCAAAAAAATAAGTCCCATCAAAAAACAGACACCTCCCATTCTCACAGACTCCTGCAAGGTCCTGCCATCTGGCTCTGAAGACTGTGAGGCCAAGTCCTGTGTGGCAGACCTAGGATTAGCTCCAAGACTATGTGCTCTATGATATATTGGCTGTGATGAACCTTCCAGTTTAGCAGGCCAGCCTCAAAGCAAACAGACCACTCCATGTTCTGCCAAAGGCCAGGGCTGGGCTGGGGGAGGCTAGACATTACTGCAAGAGTTACCACTTGCAAGGAAGCAGAAGAAAGCTCTGCACCGACAGCCTGACCAGGGCTGCCAAGGGGAACATGACCTTGGCTGGTCTCCAAGTAGCACCAGAAAGAACTAGTCTCTTCCAGCTCTACTGCACTCTCGTGAACCTCTTGCTTTTACCTGCATCCAGTCTGTGCTGGCTTGGCACCCCTGCAGGCTGGGTGCCAAACACCCATTATGCTGCATCTCCCAAGATGCTAGGATTTAATGCAGGGCAAAGCAGAGCTCTTCAGTTGAGAGAGGAGGTCAACTCTCATTTATTTGATAAATGATGACAGATTAGAGACTGGGGTGGGAGCTACTCATCCTCCACAGAGGGTCAGGCACAATCCATGACTTCTGAAAGCAGCAAATTTAAATAGTTAGGAAAGTTTTTTTTACAAAGGCAAAATGTTCCCAAACTTCTATAAGACTTGGGGAGTCTAATTCTTGCTGATAAGAGCATGTATTCTGGGTCCAAAGATATGAGGCACTTCTGAAAATGTTACCCCAAATCCTTGGTGGAACTCAGCTCCACAAGATCTCAGTAAGGCCACAAGCATAGCAGGACTCTGGAAGGGTCAGGCCCCTTCATGGCTAAGTTAAGTTTCTAGGGACAATCCAGGGTCTCCTCAGAGAGGAACGGAGATTCCTGTGTCTTAGCACAAATGAGTCTTCCTCTAAAGAGGCAAGCAGGTCCCTCCCCATAAAGATCCACTGCAGGCCTCCTGCACCATTGTCTGCAGCAAATGATGCTCAGCAGTGACCACTAGTCCAGCCAGAAACCTGGCTGAAGCCAGTCTTGCCTCCCCTGTACTCCTAAGAGAAGACAGCAAGAAGGACAAGAAATAGTGGGCTCCTGGGACTGAGGGGGCAAGCAAGGGTCCAAGGCAGGCAATCAGAGCAGGACAGGTCCTATCTGAGAGGAGACCCTGCCCACTAGAAGCAGTGTCAGGAGCCTTCTGGAAGAGCTCTTAGGCTCCACTGCCTAACCTGTAAACAGGACAGGCTGGAGCCCACACATACGAGCTTGTGGCAGGGCATTATTGGTGCCTGCCACTTTAAGGGCTGGGGCAGGCAGCAGCCAGGTGCTTGAGTACAATGGCCATTTTTAGACCCATGATATATATACAGTGAAGCAGCAGTTTGCTGCTGGCAGCTGTGAGAGAAACATCAGCTGGTGGAGCTGAGGCTCAGGAACAGCTTGGAGGCTTATGGGTTGGAGCTATGGGGATGGTGGAGGCTCCTGGTCCTGATCTAAAACTATACCCTGCCAGGGATGGGTGGCCTGATGGAGCTATTTGTGGTGGGACAATCCCCAAGAAATCCCAGGTTAGTTGCCACCTCAATGAAAGGTGGGTTGATGCACCTTAATAACCCCAGCTCCCACAACCAGATGGGTAACCCTATAGTAGGGCAGGAGAAGGTGGACCCATGGGTTTCCAACCGGCTTTGGAGGTGAGGCCAGGGCCTGTGTGGTCAAAGGTTCCAGGGGGGCACATTCGAGAGGAGGAAAAGTGCAGGGAGCTTGGCAGCCCAGAATGAGGGCGGAGTAGGCTGCCTGATTAGGAGGGATCCAGCTGAGGTCCAGATCAGAGGGTTGTGGGGCTCAATGTGGGACCAGAGGCTTTAAGAACCGAGATGCCATCTGCAAGGCATGGGCTACAGTCTAGGGAAGGTTTAGAGCTGCAGATAGCACCCCGTGGCACCAGGGTGCAAAAATGGGCAGCCTTCCACCTAATTAACACCATAATTATGTATCATCAAGGCATGGCAGGAGAGAGAAGTGGGTGGTTAGCCCAGAAGCAGGTGGGTGGGCCAACTTCTAACCAGCCCTGGGAAGGCCCCCTGTTACAGAGCTACGTAGAAAGAGGCCAGCAACCCAGACACTGATGACTCCTGTGGTAGGGGACAGGACAGGGGAGATAAGCTCCTCTTTCTCACTACCTCTTTTCAAGGACAGAATGAAAATGGTAGGAAAATGGGGAAAAATCTGCAGAGAAATCCCAAATACTCTGTAGGTTCTGTTCAAAGTGAAAGCTATAACCAGCTATATTATGGGGGTTGGCATCTGCAAAAGCCCAAAAAATTTCAATGGCAGTCAGGTCATTTATTCTCTTTAATGTGCCAGGATTCCCCCGTGTCAAAAACCCCCAATGTACTGCTAATTTGCAGCATGGTGAACACATGTGCATGCAGCTTACAGCACTGCGGATGAGTTTGTGGCACAACTGCACATGCATGCTCGTGTGGATGCACCCTGTAAGTCAGAGTCTGTGTCTGCATGAGCCACTGACTGTGCAGTAGCGTCATGGGGCAGAAAGTGTGATGCAAATCTACTGTGCAGTAGTAGCAGTCAACTACGCAGCCAGCATCATGAAAGCCATTCATTGGCACTACTATGCAGTAACATAGGTTACTGCACAGTCATTTAGTCATTTAGTACTTGTTTACAAAAATGCTAAATGACTGCAATCTCGTGCAGTCAGGGTCTCATACAGATGCAGCCATGGAATACTAAACAGATGTGTACAAGTAGTATACAACACTGGCAATATCTTTGCTGTGTACAGACCCCGACTCTGGTGTTCTGGCCACTAAAACAACATTGAAACTTTTGAAAATGTATTGAGAAAAGGAACAAGAACAATTCAGGTTTTTGGAAAACCTGCCTCATGGGAAGACTCCGGGATCTCAATGTGCTTGTTTAATCCAAGAGAAACAGGTCAGAGGAGACATGTTCACAGTCTGTAAGTAGACTATAAAGCTTCCCCACTGGGAGAGGGTTTCTGCTGGAAGATGGCACAGATACCAGGTTAACTTCATCTCTAGCCCCTTCCTGGTCCCTCCACAAGCCAGGCCTTAAGTAGAGAAACATGCCATGGGGCAGGATCAGCCTTTGTGAATGGCCATCCCACTCTCAAGTAGCTAATTTCTGTGTAAATGGCTTGTGTCAGGAGCAAGGGGCATCAGCATTTGGAAGGACCAAATAGAGGAACTTGGAAATTTTTTTTAGAAACTGTTCAAAAAGGAGCCATATGAGTCAGAGATGCAGATGGAAGTGATTAGGGTTGCAGAACCTCACCCTTCCAACATGATTATAGTCAAACAAAATGGGCTTAGCAGTCAGACTGGTTTGGAAGGCCAGCTATTCTCTTGTAGAGATTTTTTACAAGCAATTGCAGACTATTTTACCTTATGAATTCCATATTTTAACTTTCAATGTGAAACCAAGGCAGCTTAATAACAAAGCAATTGTTTGTTTTAATGTTCAACATATATATACATATGGTGCTACATAAAGAGTTAGATGGCACCAGTTTTAGTAATTTTCTCATGAGGGCAAGCTTCATGCTTCTAGAATGCAGCAAAATGTCCTGACATGCTCTGTGTTTAGCAAAGCAGCTAGGTGATAGACTATTAGGGCTAGGATATGTTACATAGGCCACTCATCAGTGGGCACATCTACAGATGCATTTACTCTGGCCTAGATTTACTCTGGTGTAAACTAATATGGAGTAAGTGTTTTCAGATAGGTGTCTACACGTGAAGATTAGGGAATAGATTTGCACCCAATTCCCTGCAGCCCTGCAATGGGCCCCTGCAGCCACCAGGGGGAGCTCCAGGCTCCCCCTGGGTGCTAGCCTAGGGGCTGGTAGGGAGTTCAGGGCCAGGATCAGGGCAAGGGGCTGGGACCTATCCCACCCTTGCAGCTATTTCTGAGCCCCATGCCTTGAATGCCTGATCAAAGCACAGGGTTGGGACCTGCCCCCGACTGGGACAGTCCCCAGCTAGCCCCGGGCTGTGCAGAAAGTCTGCACATGCAGCCCAGAGCTGGCTGGGTACTACCCAAAATTGGACAGTCCCCAGCCACCTCCAGGCTGCGTGTGCTCCCCCAAGCAGTCTGGGGCTGGCTAAGAACTGCTCTGGTCAGGGGCAGGCCTCAGCCAGCTCCAGGCTGGGTGGGGAACTGTCCTCAAGCAGGGAGTTCTCAGCCCCTGCTCCATAACCTTAATTGTGATCACAGAGTGGGGGCTGGAAACAAGCTGCCAGCTCCAGCTCCATGATCGCAATTGAGGAGCGCAGGCTAGAAACTACCCACTGCCAGGGCAAGAGGACATTGTCCCCACCTAGGCACACAGGGCAGGGACTGGGGAAATTGTTCCCTGCCCAGCTCCATAATAACCCAGCCTGTTCCCCCTCTGTGCTCCTGCAGCTGGGCAGGAACAGGCTCCCCTTCCCCTACCATGAAGGAGCTCCCAGCCCAAGCTTCACAGTTGTAGTCCTCAGGCTGGTAGACCCAGCAGCTCTACGACCATGGGTCCACTGCTGAGAGATGCTTCTCCCAGCCCAAAGTCTGTGGTGTTGTGGCTTGGGCTGAGAGACGCTTATCTTAATCATGGGGCCACTGCTGGAAGATAAGGGTCTCCCAGCCCAAGCTGGAGCTCAAGCTGGAGCTCAGGCTGGAGCTCAGGCTGGGTAACTGTGGAGCTCAGGCTGGGAGATAAGCATCTCCCAGCAGCAGCCCCATGGTTGTAGAGCCACTGCTGGGATCACCACTCCCTGATCACGATGGCAGAGCGGGGGCTAGGAGACCCTTATCTCCCACCCCCACTCCCCAGTCATGATTTGGGAACAGGGGGCTTAGAGCTCCCTGCTGTCATAGCAAGGGGACATAGTCCTTGCTCCAGCTCCTGCCGCAGAGCCCACCCTGGTGAAAGGCAGCTGCTAGGGGCAGGGAGCTATCTCTGGCCCCCTGGTGGATGGCTAACCTGAAGCAGATTGTGCTCCCAGTCAGGTATATACACACATGCTACAGCACTGTTACTAATCTTGAGTAAATTTGCTACTTGCATTTACAGGTAACAAATTTACTAAGGATTAGGGAGATTTACTGCAAAGTAAGCATGTACACATGTAAACACACATGCTTACTTCACTGTAACCTAAGCTAATGCAAAGTTAAGCATCTCGTGTAGATGCACCCAGTAGGAGGCTACTGTGGATGCGTCCTTGCCTGAATTGCAAAGGCCTAGGAAGGAAGTACTGCTACAGAGTGGGCGCATCACACATGTCCCTGTGGCGCCATTGTTACTGCACCATCATTTAGTTCTTCCTTTTGTACAACCTGTTCTGCGTCATCCACGCAGCGCATGGTTATTTATAGATGCTACATCGCTGTAGCAATGCATTATACTGAGGGTGCACGTTGCTATGGCAATATAGCTGTGGCATCATGGTTTTTGCCCACTGATGCTACACCACCAAAGCACATTGCTACGGCAATGTAGCATCTCATGTAGATGCACCTATTGTGATGCAACTCCTAGGGCAGAGCAACTTTAACAAAAATGGTCTCAGAGGATAATTTAAATAGCAGAAGAGGAGGAAAAACTTGATTTGACTTCTTGACCATCTTTCATCTCCCCAGCAGGTAGCATGTGGGGAGCCAGGCAAGCACAGGCAAAACTGCTCAAAGCAACAAGCAAGTTGTGAGGTTCAGATCAGCCATACAGGGAGGAGGTTGAGTTCTAGTTAAAGGCCTCTGAATTGCTGGACCCACAAGGCTGGAGGAAGGGAGACCCACTTGCAGAGCCAGAAGACTCTTAACCTACCTGAGGCATGGGATTTTCACTGGAGACCAATGCTGGGATCCTTTGCCTGACTCAGGGACACCAAATGAGTTTCATCTCCAAGGGCCAACTATATTTTTCACTCAGCTGAGCAGGAAACGTTCCTTTCTCTTCAGGCCCAAAGTGGGGCTACACAGAAGAAGCAAATTCTATCTGCTATTGCACCATGATTAGCATGGCCCAGGGTATGTTATTCTACCGTGTCTAACCAGACACCCCCATGCCTCCACCAACATGGATAAACTTACAGAACCTACAGGATAAGGAGCACTATCCGCTGCTGTCATGCTAGTACTGCTCTGCCATGGAAACCATCTAGCTAAGGATTTCACTTGTCTGCCACAGAGCACTCAGATCACCACAGGGCCCCAGGCTCCAGCTCTGCCAGTGCACAGTACCTTCTCTCACCGTCTCCTTCCTATAAGAGCCTGTTCTAGGGAAGTCCCCAGCACCAACAACATGCTCTCCCCTGTGCTCTGAGCCATCTTTCTATATCCAAGACCATATTTCCTTCTTTGGCCCGCTAGCACCAGCTCATCAGCCTAACTCCGCTGGGCCAAGACAAGAGCAGCTCTGAAGGTGTCATCATACAGTGGCTCTTACAGAGACTGCCTAGATACCCAGCAGAGATGGCTATTGGCAGGCCCTGCATGACCCTGAGACAGGAGCTCCCAACCCACATGGAGGCAAACATTCAACAGGACCCCAGCTGCAAAGCAGTGTCCAAGCTGACCTAGGCCCACATAGATGCATCTTTACAATGAGCTTCCTCTATCAGGTAAATGGGTCAACCCTAGTACTGGGATTCAGGGCAGTGCCCCATGTGGGAATGAAAAGAGGTTGCAATTTGGGGACAGATAAACACAGGCAGTATTCTAAGGAATGGCAACAGGGGTTGCATTCTTAGCTGTTTCTCAGGGGAGTGGTGAGGACCTGGGAGAGGGACCTGAGTGCAGGGCCTGAGTTTAAGGCAGCTGTGAAATTGGTGGCATTGTTGGTATTGAGACAAGGTTCCTCTCTGTGACAACTGGAACATGGCTGTAGGCTGAGCAGGCTCTGGGTGAGCAAAAACTAGGGCAGCTGTTTTTGAAATGCCCCCAGCTCATTTATGTGCTGGTCACGGACTGGGATGCCCCCAGCCATAGCATTGCAAGGCTCTGCCCTCCCTGCTAGTAATAGCCTTTTTGGATGCAACATGTGGAGACTTTAGTTCATCTTTGTGTTGTTCAAATGGCTTGGCATTTATTATTTATTTATTATTATTATGCATTGTTGGTTATTTGGGATTCAAGCAAATGACTCTGAGCCCTGCTTATCACCCCACCCAAAGCAGAACAAGAGAGTCCAGCACACCATTGCTCCCTGTTTGTTCTCTGCCTCCATGCAGCCTCACTACTTTTTACCACCTCCACACCCACACACTCTCACCCACACACCCCTTCTGCATGGCTCCCTTCCCCATCTTGGTCTGCCTGCCTCTAGCAGCCCTTTCTCTGCTTTTTCCCTCAGTCTTCCAGGCAGATATGCCATGTTGAGGGTTCCCACCTCAGGGACTTTCATGGCACTGGAATGCCCCAAAGGATGGCACATTGTAATAGAGCAGCAGACCTAGCCTGACAGACAGTCTGCCAGACCTTGCCACAGACTAGCAGAACAAGGAGGTATGGAGGCATGCATACAGACAGCATGAGCAATCAAAGCCTTCCAACAGACTCAGGGTAGATAAAGATGGCCCAAGGTACAAGCCAATGCTGGCACAGCACTGACATTAACTCTGGGAGCTGTCAGAGGCACCTGAGGCTGCAGTTATTGCCTCAGTGCCTATACTGGGCTCTGCACAGCCCAGCATACTGACAGATGCATCTTTCCTGGATGCACAGGGCAGAGTCTGCTCGGACCCAGCTTGGGGGCAAGCAGCTTGTTCCAGGAGAGCATAGGTAGCTATGCATGGAAATCGTCTAGGGTGTTGGTGAGGAGAAGTTCCTGGTCTCTCTGGCTCAGAGAGGCCGGCTAGACAGGACAGGTGGGAAGGGGCTGCTGCTCTTTCCCTCAGAAACAAGCAGCAAAAGCAAGAAGAATGTGCTGTTGTGTCGGAGGGACGAGATCACTGAAATGGAATGTGCTGTGCCGTGGCCAGCGCCGGGGGGGGAGCGACAGGAACAAGCAGGCAAAAAAATAAACTGTCTCTTCTAACACTATACGGCCCCCTTTCTTTAAAAAAAAATGATGTCAACCATTGTTCTAGCTGCAGGAGGTCTGCCAGCACCTCTGGCCCTTTCTCAAGCCTCCCCAGCACTGCTCACCTCCCCAGCCTTGGTGATAGACTGCATATGTGCTGGGGACGCCACTGCAGTAAACAAACATATCTACAGCCCTGTGGCATTCCCAAGGCTAGCGAGGCAAGGAGCCTCCAGGTCATGCACAGCCATTGACCCTGTCCTGTCAGCATGGTGTAGTACCTGCCTCCCACAGAAGTCCAGCCCCAGCCCCTCACACAAAGTCAGCATCTCATACTTACATCCATCCTCAGAGGTCCCACATTCTGATCTTGCTATCCCCTGTATCCCTCCACCTGCTCAGTTTCATCTCTGACCTCATCTGCTGAATCCTCTATGCCTTTATCACTCAGCCATCCCCAGCCTGCTCCACTCAGGCCCTATATCAATCCCCTTGCCAGCTCCTGTGGGGAATCCCTCCCCTGGCAATTTCTGCTAATCCCCACCAGAGCACCATAGTGATCTCATGCTCTCTGCTGGTTTATTAAAAAGATGCTGGATGAGAAACCACCCAAGTGCAGTTTCCTTTATGTCCAGCCCAGCAAAGGAAACAGTGGCATGAGCACAGAGCTTGGAGAACCTTGAGTGCAGGGCTGAAAGCCTCATCTCATGCAGGCTCAAGGTTGGTCCCTGTCTGAAGATCTACCTTAGACATGCACAGAGATTGAGTTCTCCCATCTTTAGAGGGACCTGTCAAAGTCAGTGCATGAGCTGGGCAGAACATGCTGACACAATGAGTGCTCAAGCTCCTGGAGGCCTGGATCAGTACAGCTGCCCCCAGGACACTTCTGGCTCCACTCCTCACTTTCAAATGTTCTTGGAGGCACCAAGGGAGAAAGGATTAGTAAAGGAGGCCTCCCATGGTGTGTGCACTGAGGCTCTAACCAGTCATAAGGGGGCTGGCTCTGTACATGGAAGCTGGCTCAGGGCTCAAGCTGAAGAAAATGAAGTAGCTGTGGAGCTAGAATGTTTTTGAACCTCGATTCGGTGGCTGAATCTCCAAATCTGAATCGAATCAGGACACCCATTAATTTCTCCAAATCGAATCGGAACCCTCCCCTTCAATTCAGAGAGATTCAACGATTCGGACATAGACACAGCTTTGTATGTTTTTTCTACATACCTCAAGGTACTAGGTGGCTCATGAATGCTGAGATGGGCGGGGGGGGGATGGAACGTCCCATGGGAGCGCAGTGGGGTCCCCAGTGCGCTAGGCGGAGGACCAGAAGCACTTCCAGTCCACTTCCAGGTCTGCTGCAGAGTGTGTGGGGGACCCCCCCAGCTCAGTAACTGGTGTCACCTGGGTCTGGGGGGCCACCCAGGGTCCCTCCGCAGCCAATTGCTGACCCAGGGGGCATGGGGAACTCCCTGCACACTTGACAGTGGACCCGGAAGTAGACTAGAAGTACGTCCGGTCCACTTCCAGGTTCGCTGCCAAGCACATAGGGGGCCCTTTTGCACTCCTGTGGGATGCTCCATCTTAGGATTCATGAGCCGTGCCTGCTACCTCAAGGTATGTAGAAAAAACATATAAAGTGTGTCTAATCGCTGGTTCTCCAAATCAGAATCAAATCTTCAGATTTGGATTTGCTCGAATTGGATCAGGACAGCGATCCGAATCAGCTAATAGAATCACTGTCCTCCAAATTGGGCCAAATCCGAATCAGAATCGAATATGACCAGCTTTTCACACCCTTACTGCTAGTAGCCTAGACAGCCAGTGCAGGGCAGGGGGAGGCACTGTCCAGCACATAGACGGTGCCTAGGCTACATCGGGGATCTCAAGTCATCCATCACTTTATTCTAGTGCCAAGCCAGATAATTTACTAGCTTTTAGAATGAATCAAGCAAGGCCTTGTGGAACAGTATCCACAGTGATTCTGATTAAATTTTGACCAAGCCATACAAAGAGAAGAGTCTTCCAGGTGTGGCCAACCCATGGCTTGAGGGAGTGAAGCATAGGCAGGGAGTCAACCCAGTAGGTGTTGTCTTGCAAGCAGGAAATGGGCATAAAGGTGTGTCATGTGAATCCCATCTGATCCTAGGCATCTGCGCAGAGCAAGAGGAGAATGTATGAGTGAGGAAGCAGCACCGCTCACAAGACCCCGCTCCAGCCAGGCATGGGGGCAGTCCTGATTCATGGGACTGACTTCCTGCTACACAGAGTCCTCCATCACTTGCACTAAGCAGCTTCTGCCTGGGCGCTTTCTTTGCTAGATGGGAGAGAACAGCCATGCTACCAGACTGCTGACGGTCTGTTCCCAGCCCTCTGGGACATTGCTGATTGTCAGCACCTGTACAACAGGCAGTTCACAGGATCAACTTGGGCTAAGCCATCTGCAGCTGCAGAATCATTGTTTCCAGAGCTCTGCCAGAAGCAGTCACATAAGCTCAGACAAGGAAGGAGAACCTTACAGACAAAGGCTGACCTTTGTGTGAGGCCCTTTTCTTTTCCACTCCAGCATTTAACCCCCTAATCTAGCCCAGCTGAGAGCTGTGGAGACAAGAATGGCAAATAACAGCTGAGCTATGAAAGACCAGGTGACCTGGGCTTACATTCTGATAAATCAAAAGGATATCAGTCTCTCAGCAATGGGCCTATGGAAAACTTTCTGGATGGCAACAAGGGACCTCTTCCTTGTAATGGGTTGGAAATGGTGATGGGGATGAACTCAGAAGACCTTTTCTCCAAAAATGACTGACAAAAGCTAACTCCAAGGAAGCAATTTATGCTCCCATTTGCCTACAGAGAATGAACTTCAAACACTTAGCTTTGCTCATGCTGTTCAATTTAACCTCACCATATTACCTAATGTTTAAATCAGCAGGCCCAGACAAATGGCCCCCAAGAGTCCTAAAAGATTGGCTCATGAGATCTCTGGCCAGGTGATGTTAATTTTTAACAAATATTGGGATACTCTAGCCATTCCAGAAGGCAGGAAGAGAGCTACTGCTGTAGCAGAGGCAGGAAGAGAGCTCTGCTTTGTTTTGTCTTTGTCAAAACAAAGACGAATGGGAACAACCTGGGTAACTAGATGTTGCTTAGCTTGATGCTAGACCTAGGCAAAATATTGAGAAAGCTAATACTGGATTCACTAAATAAAAAATTAAAGGATATAAATATAATTAATGCTTCTCAATATCATCTCATAAATAATCACATAGGCATAGAAAAGTGTACTGGAAAGGACTCAGGAATTCATCTAGTCCAATATCCTACACAGGGGGCTCATTCTTGGCTAACCCACCCTAGACAAGAGTTTGTCTAACCTCTTCTTAAAAACCTTGGGAACAATCCTCTTGAATGACTACCAGGTATAATGCCCCAAACACCCTTTACCTTTCTATGAGCAATGCTGCTGGACAAAGGCATTGCCAATGTCCTGCCACTGCAAGGACAGGAAGTAGTTTGTTAAGCCTTGATAATCAGCAAGGTCTAATAGGTTTTCTTGAATTAATCTGATTTATTCATGAAATTACATGGTTTACAAGGTTGGTTGATAAAGGGCACTGCCCAGAGGTCTGTAAAAAAAATAGTGCTTTTGAACAATTTTTGTGCAGGAACTTTTATACAAAATCTGACTTAGTACCACACATTATAAGTAGAAAATTAGCACTATGTGATCTCAACAGAGCATATGTTAAATGGATTAAGAACAGTCCTAGCTGACAGATCTTTCTTATCATCACTGAAAAGGACTAGAGGTTTTATAGAGATCAGTGCTAGGATTGACTGTATTCAGCATTTTTCATCAGTGAAAGTATAAGTTCTAGATGGCACAAAGAGGGGTAATATGGTAAATAGCAAAGGGGACAAGGCAGTCACAAAGGAATATTTGGATCTCTTGGTAATTTGGGACCATTCAAAAACAATGAATTTTCAAATAAACAAAACAGAGTTATAGAACTATGAACAAAAAATGCAGGTGGTCATATCTACAGATGTGAGGTACCAAATGAGCAGACTTACCAAAATTAATTTAGATATGCTAATATAGAAGCAATTCAACTGAGCTTCCAGGGTGATACTGTAGCAAAAAGGACTAATATGATCCTCCAAAGAGGAAGATAAACAAGAGTAGTGAGTAAGAGCAGAAATGTTTTCATTTCTACATGGCACAGGCAAGACAGATGTTGGTATACTGTGTATAGCTCTGGGGAAGAACCCTACTTCACTTTATTCACCCAAGTGGCAGTTACCCAGCCATTTTTGGCACATCAATTTTTGTGATCCACAGTCACTGTAGATACATAAATGTCTGCATAGTAACTGAGCAAATGCAGTAGGAGCACTCAGGCCTTGGCAACCACTCAGCTTTGTATGCATATACACCAGGCAACTTAAGTCATGAAATTCTATCTGGTAAAACCCTATGACTAGGGGCTGTTCAAGGTGGAGGAGGACAAGGACCACATGGTTTAGCTACAATAGCTGAATAGTTAGGGTGTTTGCCCAGGAAGCTGAAAGCCCATACTGTAGGCTCATGCAGAAGTGAGTTGAATCTGTATCTCCAGCTTCCCAGCTCAGCTTGCTGAGCACCATGTCACAGGACAGGCATTGTCCCACACTTTCTCCAGCACTTCTTTAGAAACTCATCCCTGGGCAGCCAAGACATAATATAGGGCCAGTAGGAAGTGAGCAGCCCAAGGCTTTTGAGCCCAAGCGTGCGGCCCAGTGAGGTGGCTGCTGACCCAGCCAGGAATAGGTCACGGGTTCTACTCTACAAGCTTTCTCCCAAGGGGTGACCATATCTCTGCTTCTCTCTAGGCAGTGAGTCTAGTCCCTAACTAGCTTCAAGAAGGTTACTGCTGGGAAATCAGGTTCAAAACTTCCCTGTGTTACAGGACCCTACATGAGAACTAGGAAGAGAAAGAGTAATCCCAGGCAGGGCAGACCAGGAAGTCTGAGGAAGGACCAAGAGAAATGCTATGGCACACTGAAGACTGTTTGTTTGGACCTGAGAAGTCTATTGTTCTGTCTGAGATATAAGCAGTCTGACCCTGACCTGCACCCCCACACCCCTGCCAAAGAAGGAATCACCCCTTTCACGGGAGCTGACTATGGGCTGGGGTGGCACAGGTGCTAAGGTGCACAGTTGGTAAGTTCAAGGCTATAGCAAAAGTGTGCAGTGCTGCCTGTCAGAGTCCAATGAGATCTGTGAATGTTGCTAAAAACCTCGTCACAGGAACACAAAAAAAGGAAGGAGCTGACCAAAAAAAGAGACCTCTTAAGTGGGGCGCTATGGATCACTGGGAATGTCAGGGACAAAGAGGAGCCAGTGTCTACAAGCCAGAAATTTGCCCCTCAAGGGACACTGAAGGAGGGAGGCCAAATAAGGCATCTTCTTGGGGAACCCTGAGGCAAAATTTTGCCTCAAAAGCAGCATTGATTAGTGACAGGTGGTGCAAGCAGTGAGATCCCAGAGTGCCTATCCAAAGCTATGGCCAAGAATTTAGCATACAAGCAGATCTCTAAGGAGAGGCTTGCTGAATTGTGCCAGGAAAGAGGTCTAACCTTTGGGAAGGCCAAATCACGCTCCTGGAACACAGCAGTCAAGCTCAGAGTCTTGAATTGGTTCCAGACCCAGTAACAGAACTGAGGCCTGATCTGCCAGTACAGGAGGGCAGTGCGAGTGATGACCATCACAGCTGCTGAAGCAGCGGTTGGGTGTCATCATGCTCCTCTTCCCCACAACATTGGCCTGGAAAAGAAACAATTGATCTTGGAAGAAAAGAAGCTTCAGATGGAGGAGCTTTGGATCAAAGCACCAGAGAGACTGAGAAGCTCCAGGCCTGGTAGGGGCAGCTCACTTTTTGACATTTAATGAGGAAGAGGGGGAAATGGACACATTTCTATCTGTTTCTGAGGGAGTTTATATACTGCATCAGATCTCCTATGAGGACTGGCTTTGCTGTCTCATTCCCTTACTGTGTTTTGAATACCTGGAAATTTGCAACCATATGGATTGAACATACTGGGCAGAATTGTGAACAGATCAAGCAGGCCCTACTGCTTAAATTCAAATGGACTCATGAAGCTCATAGGAAAGAGTTCTGTGGAGTGCAAAAGATTCAGGAGATGTATGCATAAGTCAGAGCCAGCCTGAAGGATTATAGGCAAAAATGGAACAAAGGAGTTGCTATCTCGTTTGGGGGGGATGCTTGATTTTCTGTGTTTGGAGCAGTTCTACAAAATATGTCCTCCAGACCTTAAAACTTGGATGATGAACTGAAATCCTAAGGATATGAACACTCTCAATCATTGGGCAGATGAATTTGTGGCCAATAGAACATGGCCTAAGAAAAAGGGGAGTCCTATAAGCCAGAGTGCTGAAAGTGGATCCAGACAAGGGAGATTAGGGCAAATCTAAGGCCAGAGGGACTACCAACTTCCTCACTGCAGCAGTCATCTGGAGGACCTGGAAGATATGGTTGACCTAAGTGTTGTACCTTGCTTGCCTTCCAGTCACAACAAAACATTTTGACATTTAAATGTGAATTCAACACACATTTAAACACTTTGGGTACACCTACATGTCACCCTACAGTGAAAGCCACCCCCCTCAGTCTTTCAGGTGAATCAGTCCTGGGAATCAGGTGCTGCCATAGATGCTGCTGTCTTCAGTGTAGGCATAGGTAAAATTACAGTCCAACAAACATTTGGCTGACAAGTCTTATCTCAGTCTCTATACTGTCCAGGTACTCATCAACATGGTAATCTTACTTCTTCTTCAGCAATTCACTATTTTTCACAGGGAGAGGGAATCTGGATAAGGTTTCTTTTTGGGAATCCTGAGTCAGAGCTTGACTTCAAAAGCAGCACTGATCAGTGACAGGTGGTGCAAGTGTTGGGATCCTAGAATGTTTGCCCAAAGCTATGGCTGAAGACTCGGCATACAAGCGGTTCTCGAAGGAGAGGCTCACTACATTGCCCACTTCTTAGGCAAGTGCCCTAACCACTCAGCTATTGGAGATAAAAGATGGGAGATCTTATTTACCAAAAGCCTGGTCTTCTGTAAATAAACATTTTCAATAACCTTTTTGTTAGTTTTTTCATAATAAAACAAAAATTGAAAACTGAAAAAAGTGAAAATTGAAACTGAACGTAAAATTGTTAAGAATTCACCATTTGTTACAAGTGTTCAACAACATGGATTGTCAATTGTGAATACTGACAATTTTTCTTGAATATTTTTGCAGGACATTTAAACCATTTGAAAACATTTGAAGTGGCTTTAGGAAATGACTGCTAGTGGCAAGGTCAAGCCCGGAAGTGAGTTCCAAAGTGCATGTAGGTCACATGATTCAACTCACCTCTTCTGCAGCTGAAGGCACAGACTGTCATACAGGCATGGACAATTCATATGTGCTGTGCAGGGGTTGGAGGGCCAACAGCAGAGTGAGGAGGATATGCATGAATGGTCTCACCACTCTGTCCCCCGAAGTGAGGCATCCTGAAATAAAGTAACTTTAGTTCATTTCAGTCACAGCTTGATGTGATCACTAGGACTGCCCAGTCCTAGGTCTTCTGCATAGTGCACCTTTGAAAATCCCACAGAGGTACCTGCATCCAGCCTTTTGCATCCAGCTAGGGTAGAGGGAAACACTGAGAGAGTGCCAAGGACTTCACTGAAACCTCTTTAATAAAGGAGTCAATAACTCAGGTAGCCTTAACTCTGCCAGGCTCCACTGTACTCCCCATTTTCTAAGACACTTTCTTCCCAGGCTCAATCAAAAAGAAAGAGTCTTGTGGTGATTATGTGGGAACCCTACATTTTTACATGCATCACTAGACAAATATTGAGTGAATTCTCTGAAAGTCTGGATTCCATTCTCATTCCCAATCCTCGGGATTTATATGACACTGATCATCTTGGCAGCTAAGGGACTATTCACCAAGCCAAATATTAAGTTCTGCACTTACGAAGAATTTATTATGTCCATCACTTCTGAGTGACACCAGGCTAGGGCTTCAGCTGGAATTTAGGGAAAACAATGTTTTCTTTACACTTGCAAAACTCTGAAATGCCTCCAGCTTTCCAAAACAGCCACATACGGGCTGAGAAGAGGACACCTGCTGGGGCAATGGTGCTGCCCCTCTGGGATCCTGGGAAAAGGCACCTGCCTGAGAAAACAACTCAGCAATCCTGCTTGTTCCATGACTGAAATTCCTAGCAACAGTTGTTGTCTTTCCAGATCATTCCCAGACTCTCTTCTGCTCCTCTTGACACAGCAATTAAAAAGCTTAATGCAAAGTGAACAAAGATGAGCAGCTTTCCTCCTGAATGCCAATCATATGCACGCCCACTACTAACCAGCTTATCCCACTATACAAGCATCACCACTCCAAAAGGATGTCATTGCATTATCCCACTGATTGATCACAACCTCAGCCTGCTGGGCTGGGGTCACCCTTTTTCAAGGGACAAATTCACAGCCATCTTAAGTGGATGCTACCACACTGAGCTAATGGAGGTGAGGTGTATTCTGATTGAGAGGCCTAAGTGTGGATGTTGAAGCCCAATTACCAGCAAGCAGTTTCTGCAGATCTTGGCCTTAGCTTGGGAGGTCGATTTCTGCATGCTGTGCTATAGTATGGCTGGCTGACCTTCACCAGGTCGCCCAGATGCTCTGCCACCAGAAAGCAGCCATTCCTGCAAAGTGAATTCTGTGTCTAATGAATCTGCTCCATTTTTCCATCAGAGTAAATCGAGGAGACTCCAGAGCAGGGATGCTGAACTCACCTTGGACGCTGGGACAGATCTGCACTGCAGGGCTCCTTATAGTCTAGATCCAACCCAGGCCACAAAGCCAGCTGCCATGGCCATCGCAGGGGCGGCAGCCGGGCCGGCAGCAGCAAAGCAGCCCATGGCAGCAGTAGCAGTGGGTGTAGAGCTGGCAGCGTGTCTGGGAGGCTAGCTGGAAAATTCCAAATCGCTGTACGAAATCTTTTTACTTGACAATCCTGAGCTCCAAGCAGATGATATGAGACCAAACGTGTCATTCTACCCTCGGTGCAGGCTGGGTCAGTAACAAAAGAAGCTGTGTGATGGTTATTTATTGTTTCTTGGATCATCCTTCTGGACCGAGTAAAAAAAATCTTAACGTTAAGGGTCCTGGGGCCAAGTCCATCCTTTGTCTGGTTCCAGTGAAGTTGCTATCCCACAGATGGATCAGCTCTCGCAGCCACTCCTCCCTCTCCACGCCTCCCAGCCAGACTGCAGCCCACGCCTGGCCACCACCCTGCACAGCCACCACTCCCTCCTCCACTGGCTTCCCCATTCCCGCCTCCCTCCCATCCAGAGCTGCTCTGTCTCATGTGCTGCTCTTACCACAGCTCTGCCCTGCTCAGGGCCCCCTGCCAGACTCCCTGGCCTGCCCCTCCAGGCTTTGGCTCCCCCTCCCCCCATTATATCCCCTCAGAAGCAGAACTCTTACTCAGCTGGGTGCCCCATCTCCTCCCTCCCATCAGGTGCTTACCCCAGTCTGTGCTGCACCTCACTGCCACGAGGCCTGACCTCTTTAAACGCATAGCCAAACACATTTCCCCTTGTTCGTTTCCCCCCAAAGCGCTCAGGGCTTGTCTTATGCCTCAATGGGAGGGTTTCCCAGTACTGGGGGGCCTGAGCAGGCCTCGCCCGCACCCAGCCTGCTTGCCCCACTAACCCTGGAAGTAGGCCAAGACTCCCCTTCGAGCCTGCTCGTGAGCTCTCTGTCTCTGCTGTATCCCAGGGCACGTACCAGGGAGGACCTGAAGCAGCCTCACTGCTAGGTTTGGAGTACATGGAAGGTGTGAGCAGACGAGGCACACGCTGGGTGTCTTTCAGCCCCTCTGTCCCAGAACTTGTTGCCAACACAGTACAAACAAGGCTGTACAGTTTGGCCCAGCCCTGGATCATGAGTCAGACCCCAAATCACAAGTTCTAGAGAAGGTCAGCTTGTGTTTCTTGGTCCGTTCTCTTAGTTTGTGAGCTTGCGGTTGCCAGCTCTCCCAGATTTATAGTGCGAGGTGATCATGGCCCCTGCTGCAGGAACTCTCCCTGGCTGACCCAGCTGAGCTGCAGTTACACAGATGTGTCTAAATCCTGTCTGGCTGCCTGGGGTTGCTTCCCCAACCTCTAAGCAGGCATACCCGATTGTTTGATTTCGTATACAAAAGGAAAATGCACCATCAGAAGGGCCCAGGAGAAACTACCTCTGACAGGTGGGAGGCCTGTGTTTCAATGCCGGCTCGCCATCAGCCAGAAGTAGAATTTGAACCTATACATCAGGGCTTGAACTTTCGCTTTTCCCTTTGGGTTTGTGGGTGTCACCAAGTCCACTACCAGACTCTAGCCTCAGAAACCAAATCACATTGTTCTGGAAAAGGCTAAAAACAGTTTCAACGTTTCTGAATTTTTTACAGTTTTTATTTGGCTGAAATCATTAGCCAAATGTGACCTGAACACGTAACTCATTTCTGCATTTTTCAGCAAATAAACAGTTTATAAAACATCTTACAGTTACTAGAGGTGTGCGAAGGGGGCCCTATTCAATTCAGATGCAACCCAAATCAGGGGCAGTGATTCGATTTATTGATTCAGATCACTGTCCCTGATTCAATTCAGTCTGAAGATTCAATGCAGATTTGGAGAATCAGCGATTTGAACATCGACACAGCTTTAAAAGTTTTTTCTACATACCTTGAGGTAGCAGGTGTGGCTCATGAGTGCTGCGATGTCGGGGCACATGGAGCATCATCCCACAGGAGTACAGGGGGTCTTCCACGTGCTCAGCAGTGAACACAGAAGTGGACAGCAAGTACTTCCAGTCCACCTCTGGGTCTGCTGGGGAGTGCGCGGGGGGGGGCCCACATCCCCCTGGCTCAGACATCGACCACAGGGGACCCTGGGTGCCCCCCCCGACCCAGGAGGCACCAGTCATTGAGCCAGGAGGGTGCAGGGGGTATCCCAGTGTGCTCTCCAGTGGACCTGGAAGTGGACCAGAAGTGCTTCTGGTCCAGTTCCAGGTCTGCTGCTGTGCACACTGGGAACCCCCCACTCCTCTTGTGCTCCTGTGGGATGCTCCATGCACCCCAGCATCACAGCGTTCACGAGCCCCTGCTACCTAGAGGTTTCTAGAAAAAACATTTAACGCTGTAGCTATGTCCGAACCTCTGAATCTTTCTGAATTTCTCCAAATTGATTTGGAGGGTTCTGATTCAATTCAGAGAGATTAAAGGGTCCTCTGATTTTATTGGAATCTGGAGATTTGGCTACCAAATTGGGCCATATCTCTATCAAATTGAATGAGGGACTAAAGTTTCACACAGCCCTAACAGTTACATGTTACAGCCTTAGTAGAGACACTTGGGACAAGGGGACTAGGAAGAAGAGAAAGTCATAGGAATAAGGCAACAAGGAGAAGGCTGGGACAACTCATTTGGGTGCTGTCTGGTGAGATGGATGAGACAGTCCCACCTGCCCAGGATACACTTACCAATGAAGTCAGGCAGGTGCTAGTCAGGAGTCCTGCACTCCTGCTCCTCTAAGGAAGCAACAGACATTACTTGACATGGTATTTATGATACAGTAATAATTGTTAAGGCTGAACAAATGCAGAGAAATAGATGTCTCACCTTTTGTCACACCACATCTGCTCATCCACTTCAATTAGGTGATGTCTGTTTCTACCCAAAAAAACACAAACCTGATACAACACAGAGAACGTGTGAAGTCCACCTCTTCTATGAGCAGAAGAACACAGGAACTACCAGCTTGTGTCTGACCAGCAGTCCATGCAACCATGGATCTGACAGTGACAGGCACCAGCTGATTCAAAAGAACGTGCAAGAAATGCTGCAATGGGTAATTGTGGAATCACTGATTAAGAGGAATTTTATTTCTATGTGGTTGGTTTGTACTTTGGAACAGTGTAATCCCATGTATAGTAGCTGTGGGCACGTCTACATATTTATTAGTGCACCTTTGCCACTGCACATTTAGTTTAGTACCTCTAATATGAGTACTACATAAATGCACACTAATGCACAGTAGCAAAGGTGAATGGGTTTTTTCTGATGCTTAATGCACAGCAGACTACTTTTACTGCACAGTAGTGCATTAGTGCAATTTTTGCACAAATGCAGGATAGAATAAGCTACTTTGCATTATGGTGTCTCATGTAGATGTGCCCTGTGTGGGTGAGATTGCACATTGCAATTAGCTTTTGTTAATGGTACTTAAAATTTGAATACAAGCTCCTTCAAGCTTGTTAACTAGTGCTAAATGCCATCTAGGCATTTTAAAGTTATGCCATTTGAGATGAGGATTATCTCTGAACTGTGCTAGGAAGCTTGATTTAGGTTATCTTCTAAATGTTGAATGGAGTTAAAACAACCAATTTGTGGTCCTCCAGTATACCAGGAAGTACTGCTCCCAAGTGGACTAGGTTTCTTCCTGGATTCTGATGCCCCCATAATGGCAGGCCTGACAGCAGAGCAGTGGCTGCTAAGTTAGGAAAAGGCAAAGTAAGAGAGTGAAGAGGACAGCTGCTGGCCAACACACCCACATGCACACAACCACACACACAGCCCCAGCCAGCCCACATACATGTGCACACATGTACACACAGATATACACAGCCCCAGGACATGTATGTGCACACACACTCATGAACATAACGCAAGAACATACATATGTACATGCATTCATGTACATAGCTCCAGTGCGTGCGCACACACGTGCGCACGCACGCACACACACACACACACACCCAGGACCCACACCTTGTAACTGCTGGAGCAGTTGGGGGGAGCTCCTGAGCTTCATGCACTCTGCAAAGTCAGATGCAAACTCCCAACCCACTGCTGCTGCTACCAGTGTGCCAGCTGTGCTATATGGCAGTGACCACAGCCAAAGGCAAGTCTGAGGATGTGGAGCAGGATGTAGATGCAAGGCTGTGGGGAGGAGAGGGTGTGTTGGGGCTGGGGCTGTGGAGGATATGAGCTGGGGGTGTGGGTGTGAGTGCATGCTGGGGTTGGAGACGGAGTGTGTGTGCTGGGGCTGCAGCTGATGCATGTGTGCTGGGATTTGTGTGTGTGTGCACGCTGGGGCTGGGTGTGTGCATGTTGGAGCAAGGTGCATACACACGGGGGCTAGGTGTGTGCAGGTATCTGTGCATGCATTGGTGCTGAGGTGTGTACATGTGTGCTGGAGCTGGAACTATGCATGTGTACTGAGACTAGGTGTGTGTATGCGTGCACATGCATGCAGACACACATTGGGGCTGGGAGGCAGGCAGCGTGTGCATGCGTGCATACGTACTGGGGCTGGGGCTTTGTGTGTTGCTAGAAGAAGGCCAAGTGCGTAGGACAGGTACAGAACAGACTTGTTAGCTTGTTAGCTTTTTGCCAAGCCCCTACTCACCGGTCCTCTAGCAGCATGTCAGAGCTGCCAGTGTTACAGAGGAGCAACTACTCACAACATGTGCTAACTTTAAAACCAACCTAGCATTCCTTAAAATTAGGACTTGCTACTTTGTAGCATGTAATCACACCCTGGGTGCATCTGCGTGAGTTGCTTTATTACACATTAGACTCATATAACGCACAGTAAAGCATCACCATCTACACGTGCACAGCAATTACTGCACAGCGGATAAGTCTAATGCACTATATTCTAGTACCTTGCACCCGCTGGGCTTTGTGGAACCTCTCCTGGGCAGCCCTCAAACAGGAGCCCTGAGCCTGCTGCAATCTGCTCCAGCAGCCTGTTTGTTTGCTTTGCTCCTCCCCAGGGAAAACCCCAACACTAGCCTGCCATTCCTTTGATGTTGAGTTCAATAGTGGGGTTCCCCTTGGTGAAGGGATGGCATGCTGCGAAGCATCGCTGACAGATGCTCCAGACATGCCAGTCTGTTGGGATGATCGTCTGTTGGTCAGTCCAACCCTTTCTTGGGTACCACAGCCCCCGGTATCCCCGATCTCACACTCCTGACCTTGAAGGTCCAGTGCTGCAATTACTTGGTTGGCTGCCTCTTTCTCTTTGGCCATGGTCTGTGGCTCACCTGTTGTGGACCGGGTGTCAGTTCAATACCCCCTCAGTCTGATGCGGCATCTTGGATACAAGGTAAACCCTAATGGTGGATTGCCCTGTGATGTCAGGAGTCCTTGAGGGACCCCAGGGTGCTCATGTAGCAGAAAGCCCCCTTTGTACATTTCTCTTCTGGACATGGATATAACAGAAGCCCCTTCTTGCCTGCACCTCCTCCCCCTCCCCCATTTTGTGCATTTCTTTTCCTTCTAAGTATTGGCAGAGACCTAGCACACTCATTGCATGGGTGTGGCAAGACTCAGAGCCAGTCAGAAAGCTGAAGTGGCTTTCTGTAGGAGAAACCTAGAAACTACATCTACACATTAATTGAGCTCAGTGTGCCTAAAGAAAACAAAAGAATTAAAATATCCACTGCAAAGATGGTAAATATATCCTGTGCTAACCTAAGTCACTTAGCCTTTGATCCTCACTATCTCACACTGCATTTTTATATATTTCTCACAGTGCATTTTCATATTTCATCTGTCTCATCTTTACCATGGCATTTTGTATTTTATAGTTTATGCTTTTAAATTCTTAAGGAATGTACTCCCTGTAGAATGAAGTTACACCCTGGACCATTGTTAAACCTGCATTAAAACTATAATTGTAAAGTGATAAAATCTGTTGAGTGAATGCGAGTGAATGATGATCATGAGTAGACAATAGCCTAGCCAAAGGAACTCCATTTTAAGCTAATCAAGCTAAAGAACTGATTCATGGAACTTGGGCACTCACCCTATAGACTATTCCTGTAACCTATGACAATACAGCCATTAAGTCAATAAGTCAAGGGTAGACTTCCAAAATTTCAGGTACCAGCAGGCAGAGACCCCTATGACTAACAGCTGTCAGGTACTACTCAAGGCCCACATGGGACAGTGACCTCGGGATTGGGTAGCCAAGGTGATGCTGGGGGATCACACAAGTCTGCCAGAAAGGGATAAAAGGCAGTGAAGCGTGACCCTCAGTGGCACCCTCTCATTTTGCACTTAACCTCCCGAGACAGAAGGACAAGCAGTCAACCCCCTTCTGGAGAAGACATCACCTTGAAGGAAGCTGACCATCAACAGCAGACTCCAGGGCCTGGGATAGGCAGATATACTGACACCAGTGCTCCCACACACATTACAGCAACTACCATATACTATACTACATGGGTCTGAATGAGTGAGTTCATGTGTGTGCACTTCCATGGCCTATGGGGCCTTAAAAAGGAACAAAAAGGAGCACTGACCAATTTAAACTTCAGAGAGGGCCTGGGACCTCCTTCCTACACGCGTGTCCTGTGTCAGAATGTGTCAGTCGTCCCTCTGTGCGATTCTGGGTCCTATCATACTCTCTGGGCCCGGTGCTGGTACTCCCTGGGCGGGGAGAGGACCCCTTGCCAGGTCTTCTCCCAGGTTGTCCCCTCAGGACCAGGATGGCTCCTGGTCAGCCCAAGAGGGGGGCTCACATCCTCCTCTCTGCTGTGCTTCCGCAGCCTTTTCCCTATTACCAGCTTTTAACACAGCTGGGCACCTGTGCCAGTTCCAGTCATATAGAAAAGCAGCTGATGAACCACACAGGAGGTTCATTCCCCCATGGCTCGCCCTGGCTCATTGCCTTTGCAAAAGGTAAGTTCACCCTGCTCGCAGGGCTGTTTCTCCAGGGTTGCAGTAGGCTATCCCCATCATGGCCCCAACTGCAGGAGAGGGGTTTTCACCCCTCTCTTTTCATCACCCTAGGACATACCTGTATCTAGTAATTAATCTTCTCTGTCACATTAAACTTGGCACATTAAACTAATGCACCAAAGAATATATGTAGGTGCTGACCAGGAGCAAATTGCTTCCAGTCAGCCTAGGAAGCAGGGGACTATAGGGGGCAGGGAGAGCTGTCCCAGCTCAGTGGCATGCTGCCTGCCAACTATGTGGAGTTTGGGACACATCCCAACCTCCACATGGCCCGGAGAGCTATCCCAGCTGCCTGGCGGCTGGGACAGCTCTCCCAGCCGTGTGGAGGTCAAGACAAGTTCTGATCTACCTGCGGCTGGCAGGGAGCTGCCTTCCAGGACAAGACAGTTCCCCCTCTCCTCCCCCCCGCCCCCCAACTCCTCCACTACTAGAGCCAGGACAACTAGGGGCTGGCACCCAGGGGAGTCTGGAGCCCTCCCTGGTCACTGCAGGGAGGCAGGACAGAGCATGAGGAGCCCTGGACTGGGTTGCTCCTGTCAGGTACAATTTGCTCCTGACATGGGCACACATGTAAATGTATGCCTGGAAGCACTTTAATGAGTCTGTATTTTCTGCAGAAAAAATTCAGGCACATTAACTGCACATGTAGATGTGTCCCCTATGTTCTCGTTAGTGCTGCTAGGTCCAATCCTTTTCTGAGGAGTGAAAGGTTCGAGGACTTACTGATCTGTTACAGCAGGAGTCCCATGGGATAATTACAGATGGATTTACAAGTTTCTTTTTTTGTTCCTGGTTTTATACCTCAGTATACTTGACTATCCTCTAGATTTTGTTCTATAACCATGAAGCCCTTCTGTATCTTTCATTCATTTGTAAGCTAAACAGTTTCATCTCATAGTACCTAGGGTCAGAAGGGGCCTAGAGCAGGCCATCAAGTCTGACCCCCTGCCAATGGCAGAAATGAGTGCCAGGGTCACAGGACCCCAGCCAAGTACCTATCTAATCTACTCTTAAAGATGCCCAAGAAAGGAGCAAGAACAACTTCCCTAGGAAGCTGGTTCCACATCCTAGCCACCCTAACTGTGAAGTA